>SEOQ01000019.1:44849-87718 GCA_004679275.1 Dentipellis fragilis
TCTTTGCTAGATAACAACAAACGCACCTCCACTGGCAGCGTCTCCAGCGATTTTCGAAAAATGGGTATGGCGGCCATGGCCAGTCCACCGGCTGACTTAAAACGAAAGCTGATAGCCAGAGAACTTGATATGCAGATGACCAAGGGGGAGATCGGCAGAAGCCGAGGGCGAGGGTCGGCAAAAGCCGAGCTCGGCGACCGAACTCACGACGTCCGAGTCGCATTTCTCCTGTGTACATGGCTTCACATACTATTACACAGCAACTACTGCTCGGGGCTGCGGCGATCAGTGTCTATGGCAGTAGGTCCTTAAACAGTACAATTGCAATGCCGCACTGATTAAAATTGACCAAGGACATTGCAATTGAAGTTCACATTGGCGTCGCTTTGCCATGACCTCCTCTCCTATTGCTTCAAAAATAAAAATGATCATCTTTCGGATCACCGACTCGAACACGGAAGTTAAGAATCTCGTAAAGAAATGTAGGGGTCTTGCAGGATGCTCGGCCTTGTTACATACCATGCCTGTCCTGGCGGGTCTCGTCCGAATTTCGGAAATTGGTCACATATGACGCTCGTCTGACAGAGCTTGACACAAAGGTAGGTTCTACATGACTGTGCAGGTCACGCCGTGCCCATGAAAACAGGATTTAGACGCTTCAACAGCACTTCGGGGATAACAAGAGATGCCCGAGCTGACTGCACTCCCGCTGCAAGAGAAGGTTCGCCAGCTATGGCCGACCGCCCTTCACAGATATAAAGCCAATGGTTCAGCTGTTTGACAACATAAAGTATCCTCTCGTTTCCCATCCTATCGACATGTCCAGCAAACTCATTCTTGTACTTGGCGCAACTGGAGCCCAAGGCATCGCCGTCATCGACAGCCTTCTTGCCCCAGCTGCCGATGGCTCGCCCTCTCCTTACACCGTTAGGGCCCTCACACGGGACCCTAACAGCCGACGTGCCCAGTTTCTCCAACAGAAGGGTGTCGAACTCGCCATAGGTTAGTCAACAGTGGGGCTCAATGAGGTGAACGGCATCATCTCACGAGTGTTCTTTCACGCGCAGGTGACACCGACAACCTTCCCTCTGTCAAGGCCGCCCTCCAAGGAGTGTATGGCGCGTGGATCAACATCGACACATTCACTGTCGGCGAATTCAAGGAGGTCTTCCAGGGATTGAGGATCTTCGAATTTGCCAAGCAGGCAGGCGTTAAGCACTACGTGTGGAGCAGCCTTGAATACATCTCGAAGGTACGCGTCTCTCGTTCCCCGGATACTTGCCGCCCTAACCGCTTATTTCTGGCAATATGCAGTTGACCGGATACAACGATTATTATCGGTCTGAACACTACGACGCCAAGGGACGTGTTGCAGAATTCATCCAGATGCAGCCTTCCGCAGTCGATGATGCTGGCCTGACATGGTCCGTGGTGAACACTGGGCCGTACATGGACATGCTGTCCATGGTGAGTTTCCTTCTTCTGATGCCTCGTCTTTCGCCACACTGACGCTCAATACTCTGACGAAAGTCCAACTTCGGACCGACCAGACGCGAAGATGGCACATTCGTCTTTGCGGCTCCCATCGGGAACGGCCATGTGCCCATGATCGCTCTCAAGGACCTTGGATGGTGGGCGCGCTACACGTTCGACCACCGTCAGATTGTGTCTGGCAGGGTCATCGCCATCGCCAGCGATATGGTTGATTGGCCCTACCTCGTGAAGACGTTCACCAAGGTGACCGGTCAGAAGGCAGTATTCCAATCTGTGTCGATCGAGGAGGCCATGGCACGGACTCCCAACCCTGACAGGCCGGCGGCTTCTAACGGGATCGACTCGTTGACGTGGCGCCAGAGCATCAGCGGCTGGTGGGCGGCCTATCGTGACGACAAGTTGAAGAAGGATATGGACTGGCTTCGTACGGTCCATCCGGGAACGCTGTCGCTGGAGAAATGGATGCGGGAGGTCGGCTATGATGGTTTAATTGACGGAAAAGGGGCACACCTGTTGAAGGATGCTGAAGATCAGATACTCTAGATGGCGGCGCTCCCGTCCTTACTCCCCGTGTGCAATTACTTTGCGAACGATACTCTTGCTCAGGATGATTGTGTTTGCCGATTGAGAAACCGGCCTAGGTAAACTCTCGAGGACATCAAGCATGCTAAGAGATATACAGAAGCCGTGCTATGCGACTTCAATCTTTTCCTCGGCGTCCTTTTCGCCATTATGTTCTCGTTGACTGTCAAGCACTTTACGCGCGTCGATGTCATCACCGAATACGACCGCCATCTCTTCGAGGCTCCTCCCTGAATTAAAAGAGAAGCCGAATGAGTGTTAAAAGCCTTTGGCGAGCCCCTAGCCTACGCACCTTTTGTCTCGGGGAAGAAAAGCGCAATGACGACAAAATCCACGGTGTTCAAGGCGACGAAAAGCATGTAGAACTTCCATCCAATGTTGTTCATGGCAATCGGTGAAGTCTCCGAGAGCATCACATTGAACGCCCAATTGGCACACGTAGCAACGCTTGTTCCTATCGAGCGAGTTCGCGTAGGGAAGACCTGAAGCGCGAATCAGCCACATTGAGATCTGTACCTTGCGGTAAGAGGGAAAAAAATTGACTCACCTCTGAAGCCAGCACCCAGCTGATTGGCCCAAAGCTGAGCGAGAAAATGATGCTCATCATGAATATCATACCGATCCCAGCTCGCTGCGCAGCAAAGTTCGTTATGCCCTCTCCTGGCGGGAACGAAGCTATGATCGCCGCAAGGACAGAGAACAGGGCCACGAGACTGGCGGCTCCAAAGAGGAGAGGCTTCTTGCGACCGACAGTATCCAGGACCAACGTGATGAAGCTAGGCAGATGGTCAGGACATCATGTGCCACGCAAAGAAAGGGACGTACAAGAAGTTTGCTATGGGACCAACAGCGCCATAGATACCTTGAATGAGAAGTAGTTTCCCTTTGTCTATACCAAGAGAGGTGTACATCTTCGGGCCAAAGTAATTGATGACTGATCCGGTCTATATTCATCGCTGCACATTTACTTGAGGACAAGAGAACGCACCATTGATCCCTGTAAACTGTCCAAACACTTGCACTCCCACGGCTACGAGCGTTCTCCTTAACATAGCAGGACTGGCCCACAGATCGCTGATATTCCGGCTGCGCACAAGGAGCTCAGCCTTGATGTTGTCGCGCATACGACGGAACTCCTCTTCGGCAAACTCTCTTTGCTCCGGTGTCTTCGAACCGTAGAGATGGAGCACGACCGCTTTCGCCTCGTCATCTCGTCCGACTTCGAGAAGCCATCGGGGGCTATATGGCAGGAATTGAATACCGACAAGGAGCATGAATGCAGGGACCATCTGTATGTTACGCCATCAGCAGCAGTGGGGTGAGTCATTCGGGAGATGGGTACTAACCTGTAGAGCTAACGGAAGCCTCCACTGTCCGTTACCGGTCATGAACTGGCAACCATAGCCAACCCAATTGGCGACGATGAATCCTATTCCAATCATCTGCTGCGCAAGGCCAACGAGGAAGCCGCGTATCGCGGGTGGTGCGATCTCCGTCTAGAGGACATGAAGCGTCAGTAACGAGCGGAGGATCATGAACTGTTCAGACATACGTTATACAGCGGAACCGTCATTGAGAGCAACCTTGTAGTTGATTTATTAAGTTTGTCCGTCAGAACGGCTTAATCAAATCAAATACCCAATGGAAAACCCGCCGATAATGCGACCAACGAGCAAGGTTGCGATATTGTTTGCCCCTGTCTGCATTGCGCAACCCCACAGACCAATCACGGCTCCGATCTATAGGAATCGTCAGAGAAGTAGGCGATGCAGCAAAGTGGATAAGCACCTACTTGTATCGACCGCTTCCTGCCAAGTTTGTCGTTTAACCTGTAGCGTTTAGATCGATATGAGCCAACGGACCAGCGCCGACGCTAATGAACTTACCATCCTCCAGCGGCAGCACCAAAGAAACAGCCACCATTAAAGGTGGATACGACGGCGCCTGTGAGACTGTCGCTCGGGTTGTTGAAGTGGTCGTTGAAGCTATCGAAGGTGAGGACCGAAGCGATGATTCCACTGTGTGGCAAGTCTCAGAATCAGATCCACGAAGAAGCAAAGAAGGGGGACTATAAAAAGGTTTACCTATCATAGCTATAGCCAAGAGCTAAGCTCAGTCCCGGCTTCCAAGCTGCGAGAAGCGCTTGCTTACCCAAATAAGAAAGAACCTCAAAGTTTGAGCATGGTCAACTTCTCTTCTCCTCCAAGCCAAGATAGACGCAAACATACCAATAGAGCAAAACGAGGCTATGAAGACGTTGTAGAATAGCCCCATCTTGGTAGTAGGAGAATCACAGTAACGCCTGTGGTCGATGCACATGGTTCCCTTGTGTCAATCTGTGCTTCACATGCCGTACTTATACCCTTGAAAGTCCACCTCTCAAGCAGCGGGAAGAAACACGCGTTAGGCCCCGCGGAGAAACACCGGGTGTTAATCAGAAAGGCGGCCGTTCAAGCGAGGAGGCCAGGCTGCTGTTGCATTCCTTCAGACCCTATAAAGCCTGCATGGCGGCCGTGGTTCAGTCACAAGACCATCAACATCACGTTTGGCTAGCGTTTGAGGAAAGCTTTCGGACAGGTTTCTTGTGCGGCCCGAGGATTTCCTAACGAAAGCGTCTTCCGTACCTGAAGGAGGTCAGGTTGGTATCAGGTGCCGTACTGCGACCCGGCTGATCAAGTGCCTTCGCAACACGATATCCCCGCCGCGCAGGATCAGCTTAGGAAAACATTTAGTTAGCGCTACATCGCAGAGACTGTTGTACTTTACAAGACGAGACCTATAGGTACATAGTAAACCATCAAAGTGTGGCATCGAGGGGAGGAGATCAATAAAGATAGCAGACGGATCCGGGAGTTAGGTGGATTTGGATCTTCTCCTACGCTTCAGGAGGGAAATAGAGCGGAATAAGTCGCCTGGAATGGTTGGTTGAGTAACATGGCCAAAATCACAGAACTCGCTGCACGCACTGGTAGACATCTTTGTCTTCGTCACTGAAGACAACAAACACAACGTGCTCGAACTGTAAAATCAGTGGTATATCAGCAAGGATCTCAGGATGACTGTACCACGACTTCTCACATCGTTACCAGCGTCGGAATCTAGGAACGTCCGGACCTCTTTCAGAGCAATGTCCGTTGCAGTCTCGATGGGGTACCCGTAGACACCGGTTGAAATAGAAGGAAAAGCCTGCGGGAGGGAGTGCAGTAGTTGAGCCAAGCATCCAAAGGAAACATGGCAGAGTTCTTACGATCTGCTTCAGTCCGTTTTCGGCAGCTAATCGAAGACTACGGCGATAGCAGCTCGCTAGTTGCTCTGCTACCGCGGCAACATTTGAGGAGGAATAGACAGGTCCTACCGCATGTATGACATGCAAGCTTGAAGACAAACCAAAACCTTTTTAAGCACAGGAGCAGTTCAACACAGAGAAAAGATCTCACGATGGAAGATTATAGCCTTTCGTTATCTTGGCGTCGCCAGTCTCGCATCCGTTCAGAGTGCGACCTACATTGCAACCATGCAATTCAGACGATGTCTTTCAGCATTGTCCCATCTTTTTCCGACATGTTACTTACATTCCGCCCGAAGTTCTGGTCCGGCTGCACGATGAATTGCTCCGTCGACTATGAAATTGGTCAATATTATCAGGATCATTACGAAATTGATATTCCTTGCCTCCTCCACCGCCTGTAAGTCATGTCAATGACTTGCACAGCTTTGATCAAAATCAAGGACGTACCTAACAGAGTCTTCTTCGCCGCATTCACGATCGCATGTATGTCGAGCTGCGTGATGTCTCCTTGGCTATGCATAAGGGTTATCGGTACAACCATGCGATGTTCTACTGAAAAGTAATGCTCACTAGAGTGATACTTTGTCCAGCAACGACGCCTTGGGCGGAAACCTGGGTTGATTTGAGCCGCCTCTGAGAACCGACTTCCGGTACAGTTGACGAAGAGTTGGCAACTGTTCCAATTCGACAGTTCGCGGCATGGTAGTAGAGGAATACGCAATATTTCGGGAACAGGGGAAGCTAGAAAGACTCCAAAGACTTAGCGGCGGTGGAACGTCAGTACTGGCAGTGAGAGAAAGGGAGGTCAGGCGGCGGCGCGCCGCGGGATTTCCGTAAACCCGTAAACCGTAGTGCGCGCTAATAACGCAGTGACGTCACAAAGCTGCAAGCACTGTACGCTGAAGACTCCAGTGTTACATGCATAATGTTCACGTTCGAATATGTAGTGTACGTTTAGAAGGTGATGTCAATGAAAGTACAAGGAAACACATATTATTATCTGTTCACTTCCCGGCCTCTCTCTCTCTTTCTCAGAGGGGGTTCCACGGACCTGGACATAAACCTAGTGACATGTACACTGCCAGAACCCAAAGCTTAAAACCCGGCGAGGCAAGTACCAGCGACACGACAAACTATCCCGGGATGAACCTCCTGAAGTTCCTTACGCGGCAGCATGCTGCAAGAAAACGTCCTCGGGCCATCCGTAGTAGACATGTATCTTCTTGGCAAAAATCTTCAGCATGCCAGGTTGGAGAGTCGGGTCTGGGCAGGCTGAGAACGCGGAGGATAAGTCAGCGTGAACATTGCATCAATGTCGGGAGAGTTACGTTTATGGAACGTGATAGACTGTGGGACTGAGGTGTTTAGATACACAAGAAACAGCGACACATGGAACTCACGCGAGCACCCTCTCCCGGAGGATCAAATCGTACACTAGAGACGGACGCGCTGGGGTAGTATGTAAACCCGAGATCCTGCATGATCTGCAAATGATACGCCGACCATAAGATGATCATTAAGATGAGGTGAATGGTGTTCGCCAGGACAACCTACCCTCAAGAAATGCTCCCATTTCATAGGTGCAATCTCATCCTGCGACATGTTGGCTGACAGGCTGTATCTCTAGATATCGTGTGCAAGGAAGCGGTAACTTGAGGATAAAGACAAGTCGTACCCGGGCCCTCCATATATATCGGACCGGGGTTTTCCGAATCGCGACCTGACATATGGTGGCGATAAGAATATCTTGTCGAAATTGTGTCGAAACGTATAAAAGCACATCACAATTATCTCGATGACATACCCGCTTAGGCTCGCCATAATTTTCGCACTGCCAGAGCTGCATGCTCACATAAAATTATTTATTACTGGTCAAAGAAATCTGCCTTTCACCAAGCGTGATGGCCACCACTGACGAGGATGCTAGAGCGAAGCGATCAGACCAACAGACCTGACAGATATTGTCGAGCGGACTTACTCGCTTCCTGTGCAGAATGTAGACGCGTCCGACGCCAACCAGGCTATGACTCCCCGAAGCTCATCGGGCCGTCCGAGCCTGCCAAGAGGGCTCTGTGCGGACCACGTCTTCAGCAAATGTGGCTGCGGCTCCAAGAAGGCTGCCGTGAGTCTGTATGGTGGAAACGGCTGTGAGTACTCTATGCTGTGGTAGCCAGGCAACGAAAAAGGTGTACTTCGTGTAGATGTACCCCGGAGAAAGCGAGTTAACCCGGATGCCCCTGGGAGCTAGCTCGCATGCCATGCTCCTTGCCATCTGGAGCACGGCGGATTTACTCGTATTATAAGGCACCCACGATTGGCCCTGCGATATCGTAAGTCAGTGAAACCGAACCCCAGCCTGTACTCGCATGCGAATACGCACCTGATTGGTTATGCTTCCGCTCATTGAAGCGATGAGGATGATACTCCCCGAATTACCAAAGCGCTCCATCTGCCTCCCCGCGGCCTGTGCGGTAAAAAGCACCCCGTTTGTATTCACATCCATGACCTGCAGCATCGGCAAATTTTTAGCATGGTGCCACGCGTTCCTTTGAGCATCGCTGATACATACCTTGCGGAAACGTTCTGCAGGGTACTCGAGGCAATCTGTGTCCGGAGGCAAGATACCCGCAGCCGCGATGCAGACATCCATCCTCCCCTCCTTGTCCCCAATCGCCTGTCCTACCTGCCAGATCTTCGCCTGGTCTGTCACGTCCGCACTCACATACTCCATCCTCCCTCCCGTATTCATCTTCGCCACGTACTTCTGCACTGCCAGGAAATCCGCGCCCGGTTTCTCAGGTAGGTCCACGCAGTATACGGCACGAGCGCCGGCTTCAGCCAAGGCTTGTGCCATCTCGAGTCCTAGTCCACGGTTCCCGCCCGATACGAGCGCAACGCGGTCGTTCAAGGAGAACTCGTCCCAGAGTTTGGGACGTGCGGGGATGGAGGGGTCGGATTGCGCGTCGATGGCAGCTGAGACGCCGATAGGGGCATAGGCAGATACAGACTGCACAGGACGGTTGCCAGTAGATTCGGAAGACAGGCGCGCAGACGTGCGATAGTATGCAACTGGCGCGCGGAAGGCTTGCGCGGCCGTCCTGCCTTTCAGAGCGCCAACGGAGAGCTTGGCGGATGGAGAAATAAACATTGTGTCGCGACTGAGCAGTGAAAGCGGTGGGTGTTTTGTCGATGAGATGGTGGGTGCCTAGCGTGAAACATACGAATCGCTTTCAGTTTTAAGCGCATAAGGTTGCACTATACCTGACTACAGAAGCCCTGCGCAAGACCAGCTGAGAGGTCACCGTCCTATTCCGCAGACATTATGTTATGTCCGTTGAGTTGATCAGCTGTTCGTCACCTGCCCTACCACGACCTCCAAGGTAGGCAAACAACTGACCCGGGCGTTACTTGGCGTATGGAAGCGTTCCGATCCATCGACAGCTATCAGCAGGATAAACTGAGCAATTTTGGTAGAATAAAACGGCTGAAAGGACGCGTCGAATTGGAGCGTTACAGATACTGTTTGCAATAGTCTCTAGTAGCTTGGGGCTTGCAGGTAGACGATTCAGACGTTAACTTGAACGAGGAGAAATGAACAGCGACGTCACATACACGTCAGCAGATGCATCTGCGTCATTCGAANTCTCGGAACCTGCTGCTCACCGACTAGGCCGTCCAATAGGCGCTTCATAAGTCAGCAATACTGGATTTCACAGCACCTCGACTGGTGACTCCGAACCTCGCACATCTATTGCCGGACATCTCGCAAACTGCGAAGAACAGAGCGACTCAAATGGTTCCTACACTGGAATAAACGAACGTGGTTGAAAGAGTGCGATTGTAACTGCCGTAAAAACAGTAGTCAGTATTCAACTTTGGAAAAAGCAAGTTACATAATGACGTACAGCATAAAAGCGACGTCCCGGCTGGGACCAGCTTCAAAGAGTATCAGACGCGATTTTCCTTTATGATATCGGCAGCCTGGCAAAAGAACGTCAGTTGTAGCAGGACATGTAAAAGTTGCACAAGCACAGACCTTCTCAGCGATGGCGTAGATTGTTCCTTGCGGGTGGCAAGATAATTGCTGCCGCAATAGTATGAGCGAGGAAGGTCAGTCAAGTCATGAATGGTGCTTACGATAGGGATCACAGACGCATCGACCTATCGAAGTATTGTCAGCCCGACAAAAAAAAACAGCGCTGGAATGGACAACTTACGACTCTCAGATTCCTAGTGCCATACACTTTCAGGCTAGAATCGACCACGCCACCGTCAGCTCTCGGCAGCATCGCAGCTGTCCCAAGAGGGTGGAAAGCCGTCTGCACGGCATTTCGGCACCAGTCGTGCAACGCGTCGTCGTCATTCAGGACTTCGGCCGGAGGGTCATGCACCTGGTGCTCCTGAGAATAGTATGGGGTTGTAGAGGCGACCTTCGCAGCGAACTTCACCGCGTTCATCATTATTTCGAGGTCAATGGGGTTCTTGAAGCAGCTTGAGTCAATGACAGGTTGGGTGAACGGGTCAGGCGATGTGATATGGACCGTTCCACGCGACAGCGGATGAAGCAAGATTGCCAGTATCGTGTGGTAATGGACGTCAAGTTTGGACTTCACTGTGCCCCAGTCGTACAAACCAGGCATCTGGACCAGCCTGCAAAGATGGCGGGGATCAGTGTGGGGTACCCAATGTCGTGGGTTTCATACGCACTCCGTTTGAGCCTGGTCAGGATCCGACAGACATTTGCGCAGAAGAGGGTATTGTCTGCGGTTAGTAGGACGTGCCAGCAGGCTTTTATCTTCTATCAGCAGAACCTCGATGCGTTCGGCTTCTTCTGTGCCACACGTGTCTTTGAGAGACAAGAGTGCGAAGGCAGTGAACATGCCGGATGACAGCATGCCCCGCTTCTCTTTCTGGCTGTAAGACATTCGTGAATAACCAATTGTTATGTCCTTTGGATGTGACACTTACTATAACGCCGCTTCTTCTGCAAACTTCTTGGGTTCGACCAGAGACTCGTAAGTCTCCGTTTCTTTATCGACTTCGATGGTCACTGGAGTCAAGAAATGATCCTTCGACAGATCATCAGCGATGATATCGGACTCAAATATGCTTGCACTGACCTCTGCGCATTGCCGACGAATCGACAGTTTCTACTCAGCCAATTTCCCGTGAAGAATAAATCCAGACGTACGAAGATTTTCTCCAACACCAGGGAGATGGATAAACTGCTTGACGCTGTGTCGATTGAGGACATCCCTTCGCCCGATACCTATACCGACGATCCATGAGTTCTGAATTTCAGTAGTTGCTTTACTGGAAGGCAGCATACCGGATAACTCTAGCAACTGAGGAGTCTGGAAGGAACCTAGGAGTGCACTTAGAACAACCGCCGCAACATTTCTGCGTATACGTACCAGCAGACAGAACAACCTCTCGGGAAGCGCGGCCCATACGCTTGTATCCGTCTTTGACGAACTCAATACCAGTAGCTGTCACGAGTTCATCTGTGCCCGGCTCAAGGAGAACACGAGTTACCTGGGTGCCAGTGAGGACGACAAGATTTTTCTTGTGGATGCTTGATTCATAGTGAGCCTGAGATAATATCAGTACATTTCAAGTGTATGGATGTGGAGCTGTACCGTTCCCGCGTAGCTACGTGCCGCCTTCTGAGGATCGATGGTGAAGACACCAGTTGAGGCACCGGTATTCCTGCCTGCCCTCTGTCGGTAACACAGGTAGAGTCAGCATGTACTCGCACGAGATTTTTTGAGGCCACGAACAGCGTCCCTGCGCGGCAATGCGTCCAAATTGACTAGCGCATCCAAGAATGGGGTATGGAGCGCGTTGTACCAGCTCGGGTAGGACTTCTGAACGGGCCCATCTGTCCCACAAAACTCAGGGCTAGATCCTGCATAGTGACGTTGGGTATTCTCGGGAGGCGGGCTTGTGAATGTCTCCGACTGAAAATACGGGTTTATAGGCTGAACACTGGTCGCGCCGATTATTTGCTTACCTTCTTCATATACTTCAAGAATTCGGCCCAGTTCCAGCCTGGATTGCCTAGTGCCTCGATCGCTAGACTCCCCGGTTAGCAATGCTAGTGCGACACGAAACTGAGAGCTACATACCATCGTACTCTTCTGCCGATGCCCTAGCAAGAAAAGTTCGTATCAAATCATACAATTCCGGGTGGGATTTGAACGTACCTTTCGTCTATCATAAAGTTGATCTGTATATTTGTGATGAGCGCTGTGAAGTAATGGCCGCAAGGCTCTAGCTTACCGCCGAGCTACCTCCTACGACCTTCCCACTATCACGCACGCTCAGTGATATGGTCTTCGGAAATAAACAAAAACATACCTCGCTTGGACAAGGGTGCGGTTGTTAGCATGGGCCTGCGGAGCGCTCTTGAAGCACCAATCCACCTTCGGGTTGCCTATGTTAGCTCTTACCATACCTAAGAAACGCGTCAGCGGTCAGTCAAGGTGACCGTAGTGAGCTTTAGGAAAGTAACACGAACCGGGCGTATTGATTTCGGGGCTGTCAGCGACATGAGATCCAGCTTCGACGACGCCGACGACTATGTTGTCATCTTCGGCCAAGCTAGTATAAAGGTCAGCAAGTCATACGAGCTACATATGAGAGGACATACCGAGCTGCGAGCGTAAGCCCCGCCGTCCCAGCGCCGACAATCAAGTAGTCAAACGCGATGGCTGCAAAATCAGCAGGGTGAGTGACGAGAACCATCTTCGACAACACGGGTGTTGAGAGCTGCGATACTCGAGGCATTCACGTAAGTCCTCCGTCCTTTTATACGAGCATCCCGTAATATTATCAGTAAGTACACCATGGGCTTACAGTGGGTGTGCGGTGCGGTGCTAAGTTGAAAAGAAGCTCGGCAAGCAAAAACGTGACCACGCGAGTCATGACAAGGAAGGCCACCTGCGAAATGACACGACAACCGCGGGATTTCAAGGATAAGGCGTTAAACCGCCTCTAGATTTGCGGGAAATCGTCATTGGGCCCGATGCCGTAGATGCGCTCATCTGTCGGAGAAGCAAGCTGCAAGACGTAGAAAGACGGGAGAAGCGGTGCTGACCCATAATCAAACGTCGTCTGATTCATGCACTGGGAGCGCGATGCGGGAGCTGGGGTAGACAAGCAGGAGTCGCGCCGGAGCGCACAGGCTTGCAAGGGATGCAGTACCATATCAGTCAGATTGAAGTCGTATATAGGCAACTCACACCCATGCTCTGCCCGAACCTATCCATTCTTTGTCATGGAGCTAGGAAAGTCGTGACTTCAATGTTGGACGGTCGCCAGGATATCGAGAAGCGGTGGCAGTGCATAGCACAGGAGCCCGGGCATCTTGTCAAGTTGCTATCGCTTGACGCAGAATCTGGCTACGGCTGAGTAACGGGGGCCTGGGTCAGATATCGGGAGAACACGAAGGTTCGTTGCTTTACAAGCTCCATGCGTCATGCTCAGGAGATCCCTCCGAGGTAGAAGAGGTTTGATAGAAGGCTGAAACGTTGAGACGANGACGGAATGAGAAAGGAACAGCAAATAAGTAAATCGTTGTTCAGNTCGGCCGACGCGTACGTGACCTGGATGACAAAGAATATCCCTGAATATTGATGCGCGCAAGCTTGAGTCTAAATGAAATCCGAAGCTATAATATCCAAAAAAAAAAGACTTTGAAGCAATCGATACAACGGAAAGTACAAATTGCGCGTCAACATGATACAGTTCATTAGACACCCTGGGGTGTGGGTAATAACAATACACTTGGGTCGTGTCCCAAATCTGGAGACAACTATGCCAAACAACAATGCAGAGAGCCTGCCCAGCAAATGAATAAGTAGGGAACGAAGCGCTGCGAAAACAAGTGCAGAAGGGGGTGATGGTGGCATGGTACATATTAAATGGGGGTATAATGAATAGAGTTCCTGAATAAGTATATGATACACGTCGAACAGAAACGAACGCGAGTTGTGAATGTGTGGATGCGGGAATGCGAAGGAATAGGGAGACATGATGAAATGGACGCTCGTCTCCACGGAAGAGGGCGCCAATGGAGCAAGAAGGAGAAAATAGAAAGATCATCGCTGCGAGCTTGTGCGTGATGCTGCTGACGAACTTGTCGACCGGGAGGGCCGGTGCTTCGAGCTGGATTGGCGGGAACTGGGAACCGGCGAATTCGCCCTTGACACTGCGCCCACCGTACCATTTTGCACCATGGTGTTGGTCTGCGATGGCAAGACGACCATTGGGTCCGAGTTGGCCTCGTGCGTGGCAACGATGGGCTCGTTCAAAGGGTAATACGACTTACGAGTCGAACTCGTGAAGTCGTATGCCGTGAACCCTTCCACCAGCTGGCGCAGCTCCGGCTTCATTTTCTCGAGATTGGGATTGGCCTTGGGCCGTGAGTGGGAGAGGGTCTTCTCCACCATCATGAATTCGTCCAGCTCGTGTGTGGGATCGAAGTTCGCTTTGGTCAACTGCAAATAAGGTGATTAGGGTCCGGGGACAACGCTACCAAGCGACGAACAAAACCTACATCGGGAACAAAGGGGGAATCAAGTTGCTTCGCTTCGAGCTTCTCCCAGTTGACGTGGGCAAACCAAGGGTGGTTATGGATGTCATCCAGGCTAGAAGACAGTGATTGACAGGCCAAGCGCGTCTTCGGGTTCCGATCCAGCAACTGTATGAACCCGAACTCAGCAGAGATCATCTCGATGAGATGCAAATGACACGTACACTGGAGATGAAGTAGCATCCTTCCGAGCTCAGCGACTGGATGCCTGGCTTTGTCGGAGGTATTGAGATAGGAGCCTTGGTTATGCTGTCCCGCATCTTGTCGGCGGTGCTTCCGTTGAATGGGCGCTTGTGCCACAGAAGCTCGTAGGCGCAGACCCCTAAACTCCACCAGTCAACATGCCATGTATAGCCCTTGCGGGCTGTGCTGATGAGCTCCGGAGCCATGTAAGCCATGGAACCTGCCACGGATGTGTGTAGACGCCGTTCCGAATAGTGGATGGCGACATTGAAGTCGGTGAGGTGTGCATGACCCGAAGAGTCGAGTAGTATATTGTCGGGTTTGATATCTCTGAAGACATCGAGGGTCAGCGGCAACCTCGGCGTGGACACTGTCCTCCGTACCTGTGTATAATACGCTGCTCGTGCAAGTAGGCAACAGCCGAGGATAGCTCAGCCATCCAGAACCGAACGACACGTTCGGGGAATGTCCCGCGGCATTCAAGGTGGACTGCGGTAGCATGGCGATCAGTAGAAGGATACGCATCCCAGGCTAGAGCACTAACATCGTAGATCGCCACCCAACATCAGATCGAGGATAAAGAAACAGTTTTCATCGTCTTGGAACGCATACCGGAGATTGACGAGGAAGGGGTGATCGATCTAAAAGTGTGGGGTCGGCTACGTGGTCGACAACGAGGCATGTACACAATACGGACCTCTTCCAGGAGCCGCCGCTCTTGGATGATGTTCGCCATGGCCTTCTGCCTGATACATTTTGACTTCTCGATATACTTGAGGGCGTAAAGCTTCTTCGTCCGCTTGTGCTCCACGACGCGGACCTATGTTGTTGCCAAGGGAGTGAGACACTGGCCCATGCAAACGACAAAAGAACAAGGACACACCTTTCCAAACGCGCCCTTGCCTACGGCTCTATGGAGGTCGAAATGATACAGACTAACTTCGCCATTAAAATCGACAGGTTGAGAACAGCAGTTGCCCATGGTACATATGATGGAGAGGGGGTGACAAAGTATGATACGGGAAGGGGGACTTAAAAGCAAAAGAACAAGGGAGAGGAGAAAGCAAGCTGAGAACAGCGCCTTACCGACATTGTACTCTTCAAGGCAATCCGTCCCTTGATCGGTCCGTGCCGCGTGTCCCTTCACAAAAGACAAGCGCGGAGCCGTGCGGCGATGGTAAAGATAGCTGTGATGTCCGTGCTAACATCCTCAGGTGGTCTGTGCAAGACAATAAGAAAGAAGACGAAGCAGGAGAGGGTGAGATGGGACGCCCCACGCTCTATTTGTTCTGCTGTCCTCGACGATATCTCGCTTACCGCTTCCCCGCTAAACTCAATCCGTTCACCCGAACCTTACCGTCACCCGGTCCCGCAGTCTGTGGGTCCACGGTCCCTGGACCAGTATGATGGTCGCCATGGTCTGTCCGATGCCGTGGCGCTCAAGTGTGGCGGGAGCGGCGCCGCCAGCCCTTGGACACGACCATTCGAATGGACGCGGAGGACCAAGCCATCCGCCTGCTGTCGCCCAGCCAAGAGGACCTTAGTCGCACCAAGGTTTTTCCTCTCATCCTCCATCTCCGAAGGGATGTTACGGTAAGTGCTTCCGGTGCTTCTCGAGAACAATAGACTCTAAGAACTTGAGGCGCGCCGAATTAGAAAAACATAGGTGTGTCATCCTCTCCCAGGCGCTGGTCAGTTGTGCGTTGAAGCACTGACGTCTTTCAGACAGCGCTTTGAGTTGGGAGTAAGGGTCCGCCATACCCATGTATCCACGTTTCACTGATTGTGTTGTAGCCAGCTCACCGCATCTGACATCAACTTCGCTATCGTTCGTCCCCTGGTTTTCAAGTATGCGCGTCTTCAGAATCCTTCGGTCGTATACGCAGCCCTCGTCGTGCGTTCGCACTTTCTAGCAGCCGCGGAAGATGACCTAGCCTACTCGGGGGTCAGTCTCTCGCGGGCATGCCTATGCGAGATCCTGGCTATGAAGCTCGTGAATTACTTTGCGAATAACCAGTTACAATTGGTCTCCGTTTTAACCACCAGCTGGAGCCCACTCGCCGGCGCACCTGAGACAGTCGTGCATGATGTTCACAGCATACTGGGTGGCGGTGAGGACGAAGATATGGATGACCCACAATCTGCACTCGAGGTGCGTAACACCGATGGTTTCAAAGCCTACGCTAACCAGGTCGAAGATGGCAATAGAGACTCGCGCCAAGGCCTTCATAGCTTCGCCTATGGTACAGACGGTCGTCAACGACATCTACGCCGGTCGTGTCGTGTATTCGGCAACCGCCAATAGATCTATTGTCGCCGATAACTACAAACAGCGTTCTATCGAAATATATGATAGCAGAGACGCGCCATGGCTGAACCATTACAGGTATTGCTATCTGCCCTAACCTCTTCGATTGACTCCTCAATTCCTTTCAGATTACGCGTTCCAAAATATGGCGCATTGCTTGAGTTCCTTAACTTCGCGCTTCTTTTGATTACCTTCGTACTTTGCCTCGCATGTAAGTTGCATCTTATGATCATTGATACTGGGTGCTTACTGAGAACTTTGTAGATCAAGACACGGCGGCACTACACCCTTTCGAGTTGACGTTCATCCTATTCGCGACCGCGTTCGCGCTAGAGGAGTATACGGCATCTAAAGAGCATGGCTGGGGAAGTAAGTGCGAACATCGCACATCGCCCTGTTCACATGCTGACTTCCTATCACCCCTGGATCAGTCTATATCGCAAACGTAAGTGAGGTCTTCCGACCCCTGTTCAGAACTGAGACCGAGGGACTCTAGATGTGGAATGTCTTCGACACATCTTTCGTCATAATCTTTTTGCTCTACCTGATACTCCGGATCAGAGGTCTGCTGATCGACAGCCGTAAGCTTCGGACTCTCCTTAATCTTATCTGGCCAGCTCCCAATTGTCTTTGCAGCTTCCACCTCCGCATGGGGCTTCGACATCCTTGCATGTGGCGCGTGCATCCTCTTCCCCCGGTACGTCGGTCCCGCGCTTTTCTTAAGCGCCTAAACTAACTCGCGCCAAGACTAGCCTTCTTCGTTGTCTCCAATAACGTCGTGGTGCTGTAAGTTATTCTCTGATGCGGCGTCCGCACGAGCTCATTATAGGGTTGTTGCGAAACAATAGAGCTCTGCGCGGCATGATAGCAGAATTTGTGTTCTTCATGGGCATTGCCGCGATCTGTTTCTCCGGGCTCCTCTTCACGCTTTGGCGGCTGGCCTCCGGGACATGGACTGTCAAAGCGATCGCCTGGCTTATGGTACAGATTTGGTTCGGGAACACCTATTTGTCTTTCGGACAGGCTTCCTCGTTCCACCCATTCTTTGGCCCTATCCTCATGACCGGCTTCGCGGCGTTAAGCAACACGCTTTTGCTCACCAGTACGTGATTGGATGGTATCCTTATTGTTTTCCTTGACTTCTGAGCGATGTCCGGCAGTCCTAATCTCGATCCTCTCAAACACCTTCGCGAGAATTGATGCAGTGAGTAGAGGCACATCTGTTTAGGAAACGCCTGGCGCTAACTTGAACCTTAGAATGCTAATCAGGAGGTGAGCTCGCTCCGCCATCCACTTGCTCAATATACCTATGTGTTTCATCTAGTATCTGTTCCAATTTACGATTAACACGCTAGAGGGGTGCGTGTGATCTCCTGATCCAGTCGAACGCAGTCGCTGACAATCTTCGCAGGATGAAGTCGGATGCTCTGTTCAGCTATCAGCCCCCATTCAATCTCCTGGCATTCGTGATCCTGTGGCCAGCAAAATACGTGCTCAGTCCTCGTCTCTTCCATTCGGCCAATGTCTTCATGATACGACTGACCGTACGAGCTTTCGACTCCCAGGATTTATCATTGTCGCTGACATTGATTTATCCCAGTCATTTCCAATACTAATCACTATCACGATATACGAGAGGTACCTCCGCCCAAATTCCTCACTTTTGCACTCCACACAAGCCGCCGCATATTCCATCTACAACTCGCTCCCCCGTCCATTCAAGTCTATTCCCATTCTGGAAGCCATCATGGGCACGGACGCAAATGATATCTACGAGGCCATGTTCGACGTGGAAATGGAACTCGACGATGGCGACGTGCACCTCTTCACCGACGACGATGACGACCGCTTCGTCGGCGTGCGCAGCTGGGCTAGCAGGGAGAACGGCAACGGCAACGGCATGCGCACGCCGCCCACTGCTAGATCTGAGGCGCCTCCGCATGCATTTCGCACGCCGGAGCGCAACGCTGACCGTCCGCGCCGGCCTGCAAGCCTCCCGCGCCCTCCGGGAGCGCGTTCCCCGCACAGCTCGCCACGCATGCGGCACACAAGTCTACGCCCTGGCGCCGCCATACGCGAGAGTGCAGCCGAAGTGCCCTCCGTTGGTCCTCGGAGCCCGCTGGCTCGCTTATTCACTGCGCCACGCAGAGAGCCCGATTCGGCAGCGAGCGAGGAGCGGATGGAACGTGTAGAGGAGGGCGTGAGGCGTATGGAGGAACTGCTGGAGGATGTGCGGGGCCTGCCGGTGGCGAAGCTCAAGGACGAGATGCGCGAGCTGCAGGAGCGCCAGGCGAGGATTGAGGGACTGCTGATGATGCTGACGAGGGGCATGAGGAATGAGGTCGGTAGTCCGGGGCATAGTGTACGGCATGATACCCTGTAGGGTGGTTGCATCCGTGAGTGTTCCATGTAATTCCAGTACTCGGGTGGTGGAACTAATTATACAAGGCACTCATGTTCAGCTTTTCTTTGCGTTCTGCCTATTCTAAGTATATGGAACGCCTCTGTATCACTGAATGGATGCTTCAGGGCCTGAGCGCCAGAGGACAATCACGCGCTACCTAAGCCCCGCTGGTGAAAATTTCAAGCTTCATTCTCCAGTCTGACGTTGCAGTGCGTACAGAAGGGTTTACTTCGGCTCATGCCCCGTCGTCGTCGGTTTGCTTCTCGGTCATATCTCAATTCGGTCTAAAGACGTTGTACTTGCATTTCCTCGTGATTCTAACAAGCTCAGGTCCAGAGTATGGGCCTCAATGGAAGCTCGCGCGGCCGTTGGCATCGACTACTCGCATCTCAAACATCTTCTGTCCCGGGCACGCAGGATGTCTTCTTTCCATGGCCGCTCTTCGGTGCAGGATGCGAGGCTCCGCCTGGACAGTTTGCGGCCGCACGTTCCTATCAAGCATAACCATGTGATTCTGTTCGAGGATTGTACGTCTTCTGAGATGGCCGACTTTCAATAAATAGAGGGCTGCACCAGACGTTGGCAACAACAACCCAGACACCACCGCTTAGCACCATGGCTCCTAAGAACGATGAAAGCAAGGCATGCAGCTTCGCAACCAAGCATTGGTCACTGATCTAACTCTCACATAACAGGGAAAGAAATCTACGGAGAAGGAAGAAACAGGCGAAGTAAAGCCTAATCAAGTCGCCCCTGGCCTTCCGCAGACCGGACTCGATCCCTTTTCACCCGTAAGTCATTATTATCATGCTCCTCGCTGTTGATCGCCGCTGAGTCGCACTCCCGGTTCTTCAACCTCGACTGCGCATAGGCCGCGCTTGAAGCGATGCTGGACGCACCTGTGAAAGCCATCGAGCAGCTTCTTGAGAGTGCCGCGGAGGCACTTGGCGTTGGATCCCTTTTCACCGGTGCGACGAGCTCTGAAGATGTGTGTTTCCTTCTTTTTCGCAACTCCTCCTGTTGATGAATTGTGCCTTCAATATTTTAGGCAGACGAACGGCCTAAGTTACCAGAGACCAATATCGCCTTCTTGTCCAACCTCCCGGACACACGACTCCCCGACCTAGCCCCCTTGGTCAAGAGCGACGCCGGACCCCTTCAAAGTCGGCTAACCGCGAGCGTGGTTCAAGTCCGCGCCTTCGCCACCCGCATGTTCTTGGTGTCCCTGCTCCCATTGAGCTGGGTACTTACTTGGTTCAACACGACCTATGTCATTGCGACCCGTATGGTGGTACGTACCGCTCCGGCATCTCATGCTCATGGCAGCCCTTTGATGCAGCTCTCCGTTCTTTCTTTAGCTCTTTCCTGTCACCCTGGTCATCAGCTTCTATGAGACCAACGTCGCCGCTGTGTTTTCCTGGGCGCCTCCATCATCAAAGGCCTCAACAAGTTGTTCCCCGAAGGGTTACCCTCACTTCCCACTTTGGGAGAGATCATGACTTGGTTAGCTCAAGCCTTACAACCAAAGCTGCCGCCTTTGCCCACGGATTCTCCTCCCGACGACGACTGATAGATTAGCAGTCTATGATCCAACAGGGACGTATCGGCCAGCAGTTAGCTTGCGCTTACTATCGACTAGAGCGAAGTGTTCTTTCCGTGTTTCTCATACGCATTTTCTTTCGACGGACCTAATCTCTTGACTTCTTTTAAACCAACCCTCATTTTTCGAATAACTCTTCATTTTACTGCCGATTGCTTGATAGGTTTGTTGAATTCTACATTGTCTCGTGGTTGAAACAGCATCAATATAGAGATCTGATTTCGTTTATTCATCCCTTCGAGCATAATTTCTCCCAATGCGGAGCCGAAAGATGTACACCAGTGAGTAGCTACGGTATATCGGATATGGTACTGTTAAACGACCAAATATTCTATGTTTAGAGGAAGAGTAAAATATGATCAACGCTGTCGACTCGGGAAGAAACCTGTCAAGTATGAGCGTTCTCGAGGATACCGACGGTATATAACAAGCAATGTCCTTGGTAACCTGGCCCGACAATCGTACATCTAGATAATTATGCGTGAATATGCCTACTCGTAAGTTCGACTGATTTCGAAGTCGATCCCCCTTTCTCCTAGCCGCTTTGTCCATCCTCCGATCCACTCCATCTTGTCGGCACATGTACCGCGATAAGGCCCTACGATTTGTATCCTCCGAAGCTGCGGAAAATGGCCTGCGAGCAGAACCTCAATGATCACATCGATCTTCGCAAGCGTGCCCCGTATCGGTCTCCCTGTCTCGTTCGGCCTAAGACCTTCTAAGACGCGTGTGGACCATCGACCTGGGCGCAGTGCAATGCACGTAATTGAAGGATGGTGCAGGCGCCGCTCCGGCGTTGCCATGCTCAAGACTCTGAGTCGAGCGTGCTCCAAATTCGGGAACTGCGCGAGAAGATCGAAGGGAACGCAGAGGGAAGATGTCGAGGACTGATGGAACCCGAAAGACACGACCTTGTTATTCATTGTTCGGGCGATCGCTGATGTCCCGGGGGCTGCAAAAATGGTGTATGGCGGTATTGCATTAATGGGTAGAATATGGATCCATCGCAGCTTGGGGAGGTCGAAACGCGACGCATGGGACGTCATGATTTTGTACATCTCCCACGAAAGGACGAGGGTTCGAACGTTTGGGGCGCGAATCCCAATCTTTGATATGCGGAGGCCATCGACTTCCGACGGCAAGACGAGCGTCTCCAAGTTTGGCAGGTTCCCGATCCCCCTCTCCCCACTTTTCAAATGAGATGCGCTGAGTTTGCCGCTCAGGTCGAGCCTGCGGAGGCTCTGGACGGCACCTGAATTGACGATCGAGCTGAAGGTAGGGTGCAATATGAAATCGAGGGCGAGAATGCGGTAGGAGAAGATGGTGAGGTTTGGACAGCGTTGTACGATGCGCGGAACGTGATGGCCGGCCGCTCCTTCGTCGAAAAAGTGCCACTGATTCCACTGAGCACAGATGTATATCTGGCGGACGAAGGCCCCACGGTCCACTAGGCTATTACCGGGTGTAGAAGGTTCAGCAGTGAGCTCGAGGGCACCACAGATCATCCGAGCGCGTGCCTCGCTGTCTACGAGCAGGACTTCGTAGAGGAAAGGTAGCGCGAGACGTCGCCAGGTTTTGCAGACGAGGACGATGTCGCACTTCCTCTGCATCCATTCAGCTGCTTGAGCGCTGGTAGGCGTGATGTGTTCATCTTCCGTAAAGGGCTCGTACCCTATCTCGAGGGTCCTGGTAGGTTCGTAGATTAACTCTTCGAAAATAGATAACCACAACTCAGAAGGGAGTAAAGCCATTCGAGTTGAGGGCAAGGAGGATGTTGCGTGGGAATATCAGCTCCGGTCCTCAGGTTTGCAGTAAGTACATACTTAGACGTTGAAGCTGCCAGGTCGCGCCGGATTGGATTTATTCCTCCTCACATCGAGTGGGACACTTTTACATTCGTCATTTACATGGCAATATTCTGTAAAAATGTCGACATTCGAGATGCGTTGTGGTGATAATCAATTCTGTCTTTCGTGACGTTCGTCAGACAACCAGGAACTTCCTTTTAGCGGATGGCAGTGCTTCTGTCATGCTGCAGACGACTGACGAAAGGAACCTATAATCGCAGACTACCGTAAGTAGTCGTCCTGGCACCTGCATACCATAGCCGCGCGTATTTCACAAGTCGATATCGCTTCATCTATCCACAACTGGAACTTATGATATCGCGAGTCGCACAGCAACAACTTTGCCTGTTACTGTTTTCCACGACAGAATTGTCTTCTCCCCAGATGGCGAGCTCGTTGCTTCCGGATGGTGCAAAGACGATACAATTCATGCACCTACAATTCCGTCAACTTTCGATTCTCGGACTGACTTTCTCCGATGACGGTACGCGTCTGCTGTCCAGCACAAGCGAGATCGTTGCGCTTTGGGGCATCGACAGTGATGCAGAGGACAATGTGGTAGTGCCGCTCCGGACCTTCCGACGCGGCGCATCACGATACAATACTCCCTGGTTCGGGGCAGGCGGGCGCTTCGTAGTATGCAGAAGAGATTTCGAAGCAAATGAACCTGCTTACCGGCCATCCAAGACGGGATCCGAAGATTCATCATATTATGTCAACGACAATTAGACATGGCGCTTGGATGCAGATGATATATCTCGGAGAATATGCTGGGTTCCCTTGGAATACTTGTCGTCGGGTCTTGGGAATGTGGCATGAGCGCTACAGGTTTGCTTTTGGGTTGACTGATGGGGATTTGTTGGTAATTGGCCTGCACAGATGCATGCGGTCAGTTGAGGTCTAAGCAGCGGGCGCGGGGACGTTTACTTACGAGTTTTGAGTACGGTGTTTTCTTCGTGTACTTCTCTACATCCCCACTAGCGCGGCGCCGCTTGATCGTTGCACTGCTTCGATAGCGCAAGGTATCCTGATTAATGTTACGAAGACTACAATATGATCGCTGCTTGAAAAACAAGAGAAACGGAAAATGGCATTATCACATCTAACCATACAGTACATCATCCACGAATAAGCATATCACAAGTCTGAGAATCTACAGACAAGACCATCAGCATCTGCACTCGGGCACCAACATATAAAACACATACCGATCTGGCATAATCACAGGTGCGAGCAAGCTCCAGATGTAGAGCAGAATGCAGATCCACGAGCTGACGACGCGCATCCACATCGCGGTCTCGGATCGGCCGATGTACACGTCGTCCCCGTCGTCAGAGGGCGAGTCGGTCACTTTGACCACGTTCCTGCGATGGCATAAGACAACGACGACGAAGGTTGGAGTGCAAAACACATACCAGTCCGTGAGTAGCATTGCTACGTACATCGCAGCCATGGCAAATATGACATGGAACCAGGTATACTAAATCCACAGGTTAGACACGTCAGTAGACAGACAAGGCATACGCACGTTATAGCGCGTCCCAGTGCGCTCATCATCACGCATCTCTCTAACTTCCTCCTCGTCTTCATCGTCCTCCTCTTCATCAAGCGCGGATGCGGGAATAGCACTTTACACAGATCAGCGCAGTGCACGGGAAAGATGCCGTGGTCACTCACCCTGCTTCGACAGCCGCCAACAGCGCTTGGTATCTGGGCGTATCGGTCCGGCTGGGTTGCGAGTTTACGACGCTGACTTCATGTCCCACTTCCGGGTCAATTGGCAGATGCACAGGGCCATTGTTCTTCTTGCCCACGAGCGCCCTGCTCTGTGTCGCCGCACGCGTTGTCGAGTACGCAATCGCAATGAATGTGAATGCAGCACCGAGAACGACTGTCGTGGTCCGCGTACCAACAGCCGTACCAGAGCGGAGGGGGTTACACTTTTCATGGCTGTGGTTACCGACGGCAGACATGACAAGGTATGTGCAGTAGGCCGCCACCATGCCGCTCTGTGCCAACCCGGAGCGAGGGTTGTGCTCTTGTACGACAGGATGGATACATATAATCGTGATGAGTATACACATGGCGAGGTTGAACGAGATGAAGAAGCGATTGAGGGTGCAGCCGGAGCTGGCGAAGAAGGCATAGAGCACGCCGGTGAGGGCAATGGTGGCGATGTACATCCCTGCGGTCGAACCGATTAGGACCCATTGCCAAAGGTTGGAGTTGGGCGAGTTCTCCCAGTTCTCAAGGCACATTTCCGACCAGGAATGGGCGAAGTCGACAAGGAGAACAAGACCAAGGAGGATGAAGAGCGTTGCGCCGATCATGGATATGTAGTTGCCCCAGACCATGAAGAAGCCATTTGGGATGAAGAACGAAACCACCACGAGTACGAGCCACAGAAGAACCTTGGGGCCCCACCAGCTACATTGGCGTTAGATAACTAAAAATTAAACGACGATCATCTCATGCTCACCCGTTCTGAATGGCTGCTCGCTTGTCTCCCGTGTCCTTCACGCCGACCAACGCTATGCTCAGCAGGGTGTGGAGTAGAGTGAGAGCAAAGCAAATCCGATGGACCTTTGTGCGGGCATCAGACCCGTTTCAGTATCACTTGTCCGACGACGTACCGCAAGCACACCATAACACTTGTCTCCTTCGCAGTCCATCTTGATATAGTCGTAACTCCATTTCTCGATATTGTGCATCATGAATGGAGTCTTCATAAGCCACGCAAGCATAGAGTTGAGAAGGAGTATCATCTAGAAGAGAACCGGCCATTGTCAGGTAAGTAATGTTGCGCAACCAGTGGTCGACATACCGCAAAGCCAACACGGGTTGCAATGGAAGAATTGCAGTTACATGACTTGCAGAACATTGATGCTACACAGAATGCAGGTCAAATTTGGTGATATGTACGAAGGGAGATGTATCTCACCTGCAGTCGAAGTAAAGCAGAAGGCCAGTCCTGCAAGGCAAGAGGAGGCAACGGTGCCGAAGACGCCCACAAGTGGTAGAGAGAGCAGAAGGCCCATCTTGTCCTGTGGGTTATCAGAATAATGTGTTCGTGATCAAGAAGCTACAGAGTCGTGCTGCGTGAATGAGTGCAGATGGTGGCGGTTAGAGTCTAAGCTGCTTGCTTCAGTTGAAGTTGCTGCGGCTTGAGCTCGAGCCATACAATTCCTACTTATTACCGCATTCGCTTACGTTACTCTCGGAACTTGCCAGAACGGCGGCTCGGACGGGCCGAGACTAGCCTACGGGTATTGAACGACTCGCGATCGAGTCTCGGACCTCCGAGTCGACAGCCAACGATTGGCGTTTTGCAGTGTAGGTTTCACGATATAATCTAGCACGATGTAAACGAAGACCATAGCCACCGGTTCACTGGACATATACCAAATTGGATGGTATTACAATCCTCTCTTCACGATGTCCGCCGCCTTCTCTGCCAGCCCATAGATCGTACTCTGCAAATGCCCACTAAACTGCAGCGGTATGATACCAGCGTCCACCACACGCAAGTTTGTCGTCCCGCGGACCCGTAAGCGCGCGTCGACGACACTTCCCAGTGCTGTTGTTGCCATCGGGTGAGAGTTTGCTCCAAAAGTGGACTTGAGCCAATCGGCCCAAGCATCGAAAGGGTTGTCGGCGGGAACAATTTTGAAACCAGGGACCGTTTCAGCGACGTAAAGGTTACTGTAATTATAGTTTAAATTATGAAGAACAGGTAAATGAGCGAGGATAATGAACCTGAGGGGTGGAGATTGAAGAATCTTGCGAGCTAATGTCGCGCCGGCAACATTGACCTGTAGATCAAATGGAATGCTATAGTAGTTGACATCTACTTGAGGCCTCGCGAAGGGGTCGGTCGACTGATCAAAGTGTAATTATTGTAAGCTGATGTGTACGAGCAAGATGAAGGTTTCGTACAGTTATAAAGACCCTACCCCGACTGAACGGGAGCAAAGGCCACATGACAATGGACAGGTCACTGAAGGCCGATCAGTCGAGGCACGCCGCCTGTACAACAAGAGATAACGCACCCAGGGAAACCCGTGTTGTACAGGAGCTCGATAATCGGTGCTATATAGGACTCAGTGAGAGCTTTCATAAATTCCGACTATGACACTCACCATTTGAATTGAGAATCAGCCCCGCCTGTACTTTATACTCCTTTTCCAGAGCCTCGGCGCTTACCACAACTCCCTTGGCCACCATGTCCTTAGCCCAAGCGGTCAAATTTCCTAGCATTTCCTTCCCCACTTCCTCGGTTTTGTCACCGAAGACCTCCTTCAAACCTGGGAACGCGATGACATTCGTCGGCCCCATCCCGCCCACATCGAACCCTGTCCCGTTCGCACCAATCGAAGCGACTGTCTGCTCTTGTAGGTTGCGTCCTACAGCGGGAAGGTCGATCACGGTCGAGATACCAAGCGAGGATAGATGTGTGGCATCTCCGATTCCAGAGAGCTGGAGGAGAGCTGGGGAGTTGATGGCGCCAGCGGACAGTATAACTTCGAGCCGTGCGTTTGCGGCGTAGGAAGCCCCGCCTGGTGCAGCGAAGTATATTCCAGTTGCAATTTGAAGCCCGGCGTTGTTAGATGCGAAGAGTACTCTAGTCACCTGAGAATTGAAGCATCAGATATAATGATTTCCGTCATGAAAGGGAGTACTCGAATTGACCTGGTGATTGACCAGTGTAAGCCAGTTCTTGCGATCTTTTTCAACAGGAGAGAGATAGGCGACAGCGGCAGACGAACGACTGTCGTCGTTGTGGGGATCCATGGACTATGTAGGTAGTAGAATGTTATCTCAAAGACGTCCCGAAATCAACGAGCGAAAACATACACTTGGGACGAATGCGACGCAATGCGCGTCGCCGCCATTGATGTCGGGCAACAATTTAAGACCAGTGAGGCTTGTAACCGTCTGTGCAAAGTATGGCTGCTGCGGCCCCGCGTACATCTTCTTTGAGAACGAAGATTGGACCGGTCCTGTGAAACCGTGGTACTCGGGCACATCATCAGCGCCAATGGAACGTTGACCCTCATTCGGACGGGTGAAGCCTTCCGCCTGTTCTCAAAGTAAATGAGATTACGATTGATCAGATAATGCCCGCTGGGCGTACCTTTTTCATGTAAGGGAAAAGACCGTCCCAATTCCACCCCAAATCCGATTCAGAGGGCTCGAGGAACTGTGACCAAGAATCATACTGTTCCTTCATGCCCCTCGTCCACGTCGCGCCATTAATCGCCGAGCCGCCGCCCAACGTCCTCCCGCTGTAAGAAAGATCAGACCTTTGTTTAGACAAGTGCAAGGTCGACTGACGCACCCATGAATGGTCCTATTCTGGTCCGTAGCCCAACCCCAGTCCATTGGTGTCCCGTATGCTGCAGTGAACTTGTATACGTCGCTGACGAACGGATTCGTTCGGTCGTCCCCACCAGCTTCGACTACCAACACGCTGATGTTCGGGTCCTCGGACAGGCGCGCAGCCATGGTCATCCCAGCAGTACCGCCGCCAATGATGATGTAGTCGAAGGTCTGATTTGCGGCAGAGGTGGGATCAGATGAGATACCATATGTGACCGGAAGAGCTGAGCGTGAACTGATGAGCCTTTCTGGCCTTGCGATCACGCTGAGCGGTAGGAGGGATAAGAGGAAGGGAAACATTGCTGGACCCCACGCGGTGCAGGTGCCAATACTAGAAAAATGAGGGTGAGGATAGAGCGAAGCCTGTGTGATAGTTTGTGAGGGAGCAGAAAGGGCAGACACCGGTTGATGGGCGTCGAGGTCCACTAGACGACTTAGACGTTAATAAGTAGCTGAACCTCAGGAATTGATAAACAGAGGAACACAATGATTCCAACCAACGTGGAGCGATGAGGTTACAAACATGACCAATTGCCATTCATTCCTCACATGTTATAATAAACAGTCTATAACCTACCCTAGACAATGATTGAGGATATGCTATACCTCATGAAATCGGCTTGCTGTCTGGCGGTTCAACGTTCAACGTTCGAATCCGTCATCGAACGGGCGATTGCTTCCGCGGCTCCTCGAGTTTGGTTTCAGAATAGATGCAGAATAGATGCAGCAGAGTAGCACACCTCGATAAAGGACGAGCAGGTCAGATACCACAATCCAGCTGGAGATGAGATAAAGACGTATGGAAAGAAATAGACTCAGACCATTCTAGTGGAACTCTTTTCATGGATAATTCGATGCAAGCTATATTCGGCTTGGTCAAATACGAGGTTCCACGATGCGCAAAGTACTGACGATTTGTGATTGTGATTGTGATTGTGGTCAGTCGACGGCAGGAGCACAAAGTACAGCTGAGTCCGGGTAACAAATTAGAGTCGATGCCGCGCCACCGGGCGGCAAACCAAAATACGGCCGGCATTTTCCGAGTCCGCTACTAGCATCTGTGGGCGCTTGCAGTACAGTAATACGTACAGTATATTGGTGCCATGCCCGCGGCCAGCGTTCCGTTCAATCTGAATATTGCTGTAGCAGTTCTTCTAGTCCAGGATACTACCTTTCTTTTGATGTTACCTTGTAGCGCCGGGATTGTCATCTTGCTGGACTACTAGCTGAAGTTATCGAGAAATGAGATAAGTAGTCCCTGAAGGCCTGATAGTCCAACAGGCCGCATACAACAAGCCTAGGCTACGGCCGAATGTCCGACCAACCTCGCCGTGACCGCCTGCCAGTGCACGGAGTCCTCATCAGTCTGACGGACCCTCCTGTCCTACCTGATATCGAATCGATGGTTCGACAGATCCTGCGATTGTGCTCTCACACTTGGAACCAGGTGAGTGTTCACGTTCACACCATTCCAGCCGAGAATAGCTTACAGATATAACCTCTCAGCGGGTCGTTGGTCTGCTATCGCAATCATGACAAAATCCGCCCCTCCGCCTCCAGGAATCTATGTTCCAGCTGTCCTCTTCTTCAAAGAGAACGAGGATTTTGATGTACCGGCGATAAAGGCGCATATCTTGCGTCTCGCTCAGGTCAGTGTCTCAAATACGACATGCGACTGATGTAATCTGAGTTGGCGGTGCAGGGCGGTGTAACGGGTATTGTTGTGCAAGGATCCAACGGCGAAGCTCAACATCTATCGCATGAAGAGCGCAAGGAAGCACTGCGCATCACTCGCGAGACTTTGGACGAGAATGGGTTCAAGGATGTCATTATTATTGCTGGCACTGGCGCCCAGTCTGTTCGAGAGACGAAGAAGCTGAATCAAGACGCGAAGGACATGGGTGCTGCATTCGCCTTGGTGCTCACGCCTTCGACCTGGAAACCGTCGATGAGCAAGGAGCATATTCTGCGCTTCCACCGTGAGGTACGTCGTGCATACCTCCTTCGTATAACGCGATATTCATCTGCTTGGCAGGTGGCTGACGCCTCCCCAATCCCTGTCCTGGTCTACAACTTTTCGACAGTCACGGCTGGCCTCGACCTCGATTCCGATACCATCGCTACCCTCGGCGAGCACCCCAACATTGTTGGAACGAAGCTTTCCTGCGCAAATCTTGGCAAGTTGATACGGCTGGTCACCACTCACCCGGCGCAAGAATTTGCGACACTCGTCGGCCGCTCTGATGCCTTCCTCCCTGCTCTCGTCTTGGAGTCCACGGGTGGCATTATGGCACTCGTCAACATCGCGCCGAAAGCCCATCGCCGTCTGTGGGACTTGTACCAAGAAGGCCGCATGGACGAAGCGCGCGACGTGCAGCGTTTGCTCAGTCATTGCGATGCGATTACTGGGAAACTCGGAGGGATTGGGTTCTTGAAAGCGATCATCGCCAAGGAGTTCGGGTACGGAGGATTGACGGTGAGGGCGCCGTTGTTGCCATCATCAGTGGATAGGCTGTCTGGGCGGGATGCAGAACTAATGAAGGAACTGATTGACTTGGAGAAATCGTTGTAAATGAAGCGCACCCTTCAATACAGAACAGCGATGATATCTTTGTTATCGTCCCGTAGAGGATACCATAGAGATCTAGAGGAAGCTCGGGAAGGGGCTTAGCTGCTCGAGGTGACGGCGATACAGAACCTCGGGCCTCAGGCTTGGACGTCAACAACGAAGGTATAACCAAATGTTTATAACCGAAAGAATAAAACCAGATGAAGACCCTTACAATACAACGATCCCATTTCATAGATATACTTCAAGCAATTCTGAAACCTGCTCCTGCCGACTCATTCGCCCCGTTGTTGATGAGTGCCCCGTTAGCACCCACCGTCACGTACTGGTGGTTCGAGGCAGCCTGGATGGTGTACACTCCCGACGCCGCACCGACCTTCTGGCGGATGATGAATATCTCCCAGGCGGAGGCCGTCGCGCGGGCGGCCTGTAGATCGAAGTTGCCAGACTGATCCGCGGTGACGAACTGGTTGTTCGACTGCAGGAGGATGGTGCCGCCATTGGGAGCGAAGCCAAAGTTGAACTTCGATGCACTCGACTGCGACGCGCTTGACGCGATCAGGTTGGACGAACCATCAGCGACGACATATTGACCTGAGTCGGCAGCTTGAATGGTGAAGTTGCCGAGAGGGTTGGACGGCGCGGCGCTGCAAGCTCCGGCAGCGTTCGGGCGCGTGGAGATGAAGTAGAGTTGGTTGGAGTAGGTGTTGCCGGAGCCCCAGTCAGTGAGGGTGGTAGACAGCGTTGCGGCGCGCTTGGGGTCAGAGTTGGAGAGCGCGGCATAGATGACACTATAAGATCTAGTCAGAAGGCGTGAAACACTGGTTACAAAATTCTGACCTCTTCCAGGAATCACTATAGTTTTTTTTGTCAGTATGGATCGCAAAGAGAATATGCGAGGCACATACCCATAAAGGCCAGTAGTATCGTTGAGCTCATCCGCAGCGTAAGACACGACGTTCTGGGCCCACTCGGCATCGTACAAGAGCTCCTTGTCCGGAGTGACAGGTAGTATTTGGATGGCGGCGATCTCGACCTTTTGGTCTCCCCAGAATCTGTGAAGAGGATTTGAGACATACGCAAGGCAATTTCTTGAGAATACGTACAGCCAAGCACCAGATTGCCAGTCCTCGACGTTGCCCATCGTGATCAGCTGGCGGACACCGGCCTCGGGATAGGGGTTGTCGCGATCGGTAGAGCTAGCACTCGGGTACAAGTGCCAGTACACCTGCGTGGCTTGTATCTCTGTGGCAAGCAAGAGACGGGCGTAGTTGCGGAAGTCGGCACTAGCCTCTGCCGCGGTCGCCCACAACAAAGAGCCTGTGATATGGATCAATATTGGCCCCGCACGAACTGAGAATAAAAGTACCATAGTAACCGTTGATAGCTTCACCGGACGATTCCTGGTCACTATAATGCGTAGATCTCATCAGCTTCACTTCATTATTGAAAATCTATATCGACTAACCGACTTCCGGCACCATTTGCAATTCCAGATGCTGTTGTTCACAGGTTAGATGGTGTCCAATGTTAACGAAAGATTAGGCGTACCCCAAGAATGGCCAGCGAACCAGTCACGATGACGAGTGACAGGGAAGTATGGATCCTGAGGCGAAGGGTTCAAAATATCGCGGAGGAAGTACGTGACTTGGGAGCCGTGTTGGTTCAGCCAGTTGTTATCGAACCTTCAGATTTGTTAGCACTGCTTCGAACCACTGTCTCAAAAATTATACTTGGCAATGACAGCGGCACCCGTGAGGAAGTAGCCATAGTGAAAATGGTGATCGTTGTAAAAGCCATTGCCGTAGTCGACATTTGCGTCAGTTGCTCCATTCTTTGAGCATGATGAGTGTCTGCCTGACTATCGAGGGTGTGTACATACCTTATTGATGATGCCGCCCCAACCTTGCTCGTAAGCAGCCAGGATGGCAGAGGAAGAATCAAACTAGGACATATCCAGTTTGGTTTGATGCCGAACAATCACGAACACTTACCCAGTGGCTGTAAGTGGTCTCGAGCCATTGAATGACTGGCTGAACAAGGTCTTGACGACCGACGTGATCAGCAATCAGACTGTCAACGAAGTCTGTAAGATAAGTATGATCGGCACAAAACCTAACAGCACTCACGCGAGTCTGGCCTTTGCAGCGATCTTGTTACCCCAGCCATAGAAATCTCCAGGAACATCGGGAGTCGTGGCCACGAGCTGACTGATCTCATATTCAAGACCTTGTATCAGCGTCGTCGTGCAGGAAGCGTCGGGAGCACGGGGAGCATTGAAGTCAATGTTAGGCAGAGTGTACTTCAGGTTCCACACATTTCCGAGAATAGGGTACATGTACCCTTTCGTGGTCAGGTAATTGAGAGCAGTCGTCGCAGGATAGTTGGGGTTCTGCAGGGTTTTCCTGAGATGTCATACCATACAACTGTCAGACTCGAGTGAGAATATTTGGAGTGAGCTTCATCACCTGTGATGGGGCCAAGTGAGGAGCAGGAGGTCGCTGGCAGTTCCGGTAGTCGTCCATGTGAAAGTCAGAACGCCCGTGTTGGCATCAGGGAACGAGTAGTCGGTGTTGACCGCGGTGGGGTACGTCGACGAATGCTGATCTAGCAATGTAGCGTGCGATGGATCATTCAACTTCACCACCCTCAAAACACCTTGAATCATCGTCAGCGATACTGTCGGACACAGATTATCAAGGAGTGCGAACCATTGAAGGGCGCGGATGCGACGATCGTGCCACCTCCACTAGCTGCCGTAGCCTTGAGGGTGATAGAACCAGAGAGCGAGTAGATAATGTAGGTTCCAGCACTGTTCACGACTTGAAATCGGGTACCAGAAACGGTCGCTATTTCCAAAGATAAATTACTACCATAGGACAAGCTGCCAAATGAACGCACCGCTGCCACCATCGGCGATATTCTGGCCACCGAAGGAGGTAATGAGGCCCTGTCCGCTCGTGAACTTGGGTGTCGCGCCGGCATAGTTGAAAGTCAGATAGGGAGATCCAGGAACCAGGTACGTGGTCAAAGTGCTCGACCCTGTGAAGTACTGGACTGTAACCGATTGACGATCCTGAACGAAAATCTTCTAAGAAAGTCTTATAAGAAAAATTAAGATGGGGACTAACCCAGGACAACGCCTTATGATCCCCTCGGTTGCCGGAATGTTCGGAAAAGCCGGCCGTCCAGTCAGTCTGCGTTGGCTGCTTGATGGATGTGCCGTCGAACTGACGGCTGGTAGAGATCCCGAAGTTGATTCCTGCTGGCTGGAGGCTGGACTCGTAGGGGAACGGGCCAGAAGCGACGCTGAGAAATAGAAGGATACGGGCGCTTAGCAACAGCGGACCAGCCGCAATCGCCAAAAACTTACGCGTCTCCAGTTCCAGCACCGTAGCCTGACCACCAGTCGTTCGTCGGGTAGGGCGGGTTGTGGCCTGCGAAGAACGAGCCCAGAGGGGGGCCGGTGTTACTGACTGTACCGCCAGGAGGGTTAGGCTTGTCAGTGCCGATGGGGCCAAAGATAGCAGATGCTAGTCCGGCTGCACCGAGCACTGCGAAAAGGCGTCCGAAGGACAGCAGAAACGACCCAGAGCGCATGGGGGGAACAAGCGACGATCGCTTGAAGGTCTTCCACAGAGTTTCTCCTAGTATTTATAGGACTTTGAGAATGGCGACATGAAATACACCTGGTCTGAACACCTCAGCCCGTGTGCGAAACAAGAGCAGGTGATCTGCATCTGATATGGCGAGCAGTCCTTCTGCTACAGGGGATGTGTACGTTTTGGGCAGAAGCAGACGAAGATTAAACCAGGACGCACAAAGAAACGCGAAGGTGAAGCAGCACGCAAGGACAACACCGAGTCGAATGGCCTGGGGGCTGCGGGTTCATATGGACGAGAAGGCAGGTGACATACGATTCTTTTTGGAGCCATTCGCTCGGATACAGGGATATCACGTTCTTGCGTAGTGCATGCATATGGTGGTCGATGAATCTGTTCCCCTCGGGAAAATTACATGAGGCTTTAACGTCATACATAACCGCACTGGGGGTGGACTCGTATATGGTTCAGATTTCCATGCATTTCAGCAGGTGACAAGTGACTCACCAACACAGAACTTGAGGGTCAATGGATGAATGGAACTTCAAGGCTGAAGGTGAGCACGTGGATAGCAGGAGGCGGATAAGGGCATTTTCAACGAACTTGAACCGCTGAGTTGACAACGATGCCAAGAGGCCCGGGTTGTATTGACCATACGAGTCGAAGACTGCGCCCTGGCAGCTGAACACCGGCATCATGAATGACTGCCTGGTGCAAAACGGAAGCGCATAAGTGACGACCGGAATCAGACAGACGTTCCAAAATGTCTGATCGCTCCGATCAGTGTATGCACATGGCTTGTTTAGACAGACTGTTCCAACCTGAACGAAAGGGCTTAAAATATAGGGCTTCGGGAAGGATTCAGGGTGAAGAAGAAAAAGCTTGTGGGTTTCTACTCATGGATCGTGCGAGCGACATGGCCCACGTCACAAAACTGCGCGCCTTCGATTTGAGTTATCAACGTCTGGCCCCGCATCCGGTGTACGAAGATCGCTAAATTGCGAAGCTGAAAGGGAAGTGAATCAGCTTCTCCCGGAAGCAACATCCGACGAGGTCTGGTTTCCGCTAACAGCGAATAGTGCAGATTTTCAATTTTGTTCCTGGAGATGCGGCCGGATGGCGACATGCCCCTGGATCCATTCGTGAGGAGTAAGGAAGAGAGATGTCGGTACGATGAACCGCTGCGACCCCATGCAATCCGGCATACAGGGTATAGATGTTCCGAGGCACATGTCGCTCTTGGCCAGGTGACTCTGTACTGAGGACCAGTGACGTGGACAGCTATGAGAGGTCGAGTTGGGTCATGCAATAGACTTTGTTGACATTAGGTATACAGCATCAAGAGGACTCTCCTCTAAGTAGCTCTGTCAAGAGTTCCGCTACCTTCTTTTTGGCGTCTTCCTTCTCTTGACTTGCAGTTCTGAACTCCGCGTCACGTCGGCTGACAATTTGCGCCTCGTCGGATAACAGAAGCAAAAGCTTCATAGAGTGGATGATGGACAGCAAGGAGTGCGCGGCTCTGATCTGTAGACGTCACAACCCACGGTATTGAAGATACAGAATGGTTGACATAAAGAGAATGCTCCTACCATCGATTCCGCACGAAACTGTGCCTGGAAAGCTTCTTGGGCAATTTTAAATTTGTCCTTGTCACCGATCTGAAAGAACGACAATTGAGGAGTGAGAACGTGCTCAGTGAACACAACTCACCGAAGCCAGATTGACTAGGTCCACCATTCCATCTGCCAAAGTCTCAACCTCCACATCTATTTTCTTGTTCCACTCCTCCTCTATCCCATTGAGATACTCCGCCGAATTCTGGTCGACTAGAGGTTGAGAGGCTCCTCCGCGGTGGAGAAGATTAGCGGTCGGAAGTGCTGAGGGGCGAGAAACATCTGTCTGTGGAGGTTCGGCCATCTCTAAGTGTCAATTGAGGACTGCACGAATGAGAGTGCGTGAGGCTGGGTGTCTCCTAGGACACCATAGTTCTGAACCAGAGAGCTAGCTGCAACTTGTAATTGAGGCTGGAGAGCGTCAAGAGCCTAAGTTTGCGGCCTTGGACGGCGACGATGCCGGCGGCACGGACCGAGTTTTTCCACGCTGTTACGGCCGCTGCGCAAGTTTGCCCGTGCCGCCTCTCGTCGTAATCTCCAGTCACTTGCCAGGCCAACAAGTTTCTCCTCTCCCTCCTCTGCCCGCCCATGTGTCCATTTAATTAACAAGGGCACACCCGACTAGACAGTACTTTGGCTTGGATAACGAAACACTCCTCGAGAAGCCGCAACCATGTCTTCAGCATTCCTCCGATCACTCTCGGCACAGAAAACCGTAACTTATGGACTGAACGCGTCGAGAAGACCGGTTGAAGCCGCCAGGGTGCAGCGCCATTTCTCGACGGTGTTGATGCAGAGTCATGCGCGGGTGCGCCTGCGGCATGCGTCTTCCTCGGCGAGGGCGTGCGTCATATCGGAGCGCGGGGCTTGTCCTACACGGCTATCCCTCGAATTCTCTTGCGGGCATTCAGGGTTCCCATCGCTGGTGCGACGATAGGTGCAGGCGGGTTTACCTACGCGAACTATAAGTTCGAAGGTGCATCGTGTTTGGTCTGTGTCTCCTTCCGTTGTACTGACAACCGACCATGTACTTCCGCAGAGTTTAGGAAAACGTCTCAGGGATGGATAGACTCGGTCAAGGACACAGCTTCAGGGATCTACGACACGGCATCTGACGGGTTCAAGACCGTCGCCGATCGCGCCTCGGAGGTGAAGCTGCCCGGCTTCGAGACTCCTCAATTCCTCAAAGACCTTTTCTCTGCGAAGGAGGGTTCTGAGAAGGACCATGGTGACCACAAACGTGGTGAATCTTCAGGAAATGGCCGTCCGGAGGGTGAGGACGCTGCTCTGGCTGCGCTCATGGCTGCTACTATGGCATCACCGTCCGACTCAAAGGTGACCATCGAAGAGTCTGAAGGTTTCTCATCGGACGCACGGCAGAACGAGTTGATGCATCTCACTCGGAAATTGATTGAAATCCGGACTATGCTGCTGAGTATCGACCAGAGCGATGCTCTCAAGCTCCCGAGCATTGTTGTCATCGGAAGCCAGAGCTCTGGCAAGAGTTCTGTGCTGGAGGCTATCGTTGGACACGAGTTCCTTCCCAAGTGAGTTCTGCGAATGCGATGCGCTAGGAAGATACTGACAGCATTTTAGGGGAAACAACATGGTAACCCGTCGTCCGATTGAACTGACTCTTATCCACACCCCTGCTTCCAAGGCTGGCGAGCAAGTCGAGTATGGTGAATTCCCAGGGCTTGGCTTGGGCAAAATCACGGACTTCAAACATATCCAGAAGACGCTCACCGACCTGAACTTGGCTGTTCCTTCGACGGAAGCTGTTTCGAACGAGCCCATCGACCTTCGGATCTACAGCCCACATGTTCCCGACCTCACCCTCATTGATCTCCCCGGATACGTCCAGATCTCCTCTCTGGATCAGCCTGAATCACTCAAGGAGAAGATTGCTGCGTTGTGCGAGAGGTACATCCGCGAACCCAATATCATTCTTGCTGTCTGTGCTGCCGATGTCGACCTGGCCAACTCTCCTGCTCTCCGCGCAAGTCGGAAAGTGGACCCTCTCGGCCTGCGTACCATCGGTGTTGTGACAAAGATGGACCTGGTGCCGCCTGAGCAAGGCGCTGGTATCCTGACCGGAAACCGCTACCCTTTGCATCTTGGTTACGTTGGTGTCGTTTGCAAGCCGTCTGGAAAGAAGGGCCGCAAGGAGACCATGGATGTTGTTGCCCGTCGGGGCGACGAGTACTTCCGCGAGAACCGGGAGCAGTTCTACGGCTCTTCTTCGTCCCTTATGGTTGGCTCCGACACCCTTCGTCGCCGTCTCATGGAAGTCCTCGAGTCGTCGATGGCATCCTCTCTTCATGGAATCACCAATGCCGTGCAGCTCGAGCTCGAGGAGGCCCAATATCAGTTCAAGGTTCAGTACAACGACAGGCGGATATCCCCCGAGTCTTATGTCGCCGAGACTGTTGATGCGCTGAAGGCCCGCTTCAAGGAGTTCACGACCCAGTTCCGCAAGCCTGCCGTTCGTGAGAAGCTGAAGACGATGCTTGACGAGCGCGTCATGGACGTTCTCGAGCAGCTGTACTGGAGCGACAAGCGCGTGAACGAGTTCACCGCGCTCGGTGAATCGCGCACGCGCCCTGATGAAGTCGAGCCGTACTGGCGATACAAGCTGGAGGCCGCCTCCTCCCTCCTGACGAAATCCGGTGTCGGCCGTGACTCTACGCTCCTCGTCGCCGACGGCCTCCGCGCACTCATCGACAGCATCGCCGCCGGCCGAGCCATTCACATTCCACCCGCGCGCCTCCGAGCGCCTCGTCGAGTTCGCGCACATGATCCTGCGCGACCGCATCCCCCTCACCGCCGACCAGGTCGAGAACTGCATCAAGCCGTACAAGTACGAAGTCGAGATCGACGAGCGCGAGTGGGAGAATGGGCGCAAGGAGGCAGTGCAGCTGTTCGAGCGCGAACTGTCGATGTGCGAGGATAAGCTGAAGGAGATCCGGAAGAGGGTGGGTGGTGGTAGGCGGTTGAATCATCTGGTGACGTATGTGAGGAGCCTGGAGGAGAGGGAGCGTGAGAGGAAGAAGAAGCGGCTTGCGATGATTGCCTCTGGTGAGGACGACGCGGTCGAGCCGACTGAGGAAGAGTCGTACAAGTACCCTCCTGGACAGATCCTCGATGGTATGTTTTGACGCCCGGCTGTGGCTTCTGGTTCTGACTGAAATTCTGTAGCTCGACATGCTGCTTTGTACACCGATCGTCTCAGCACGCTCAAGCTCCGGTTGGCAGCGCTCAAGTCAAAGCGCTGCCGCTCGGGACCTGAGAACGATATGCTTTGCCCCGAGGCGTTCTTGAATGTCGTTGCGGACAAGCTCGCGTATACCTCTGCGATGTTCATCAACATCGAGCTGCTTGACCAGTTCTTCTACCAATTCCCTCGAGAAATTGACTCCCGGCTGCTGTATGACCTTGACCGGAAGGAGATCGTCGACTTCGCTCGCGAGAACCCCGCTGTCAGACGGCATCTGGATCTTCAAGAGCGTAAAGACAAATTGGAGGAGGTGAGTATCAGTGCTTCCCTTCACAGAGGCTTGGAGGAGTTAACGCCGTCCCTTTTCCTAGGTTATGAAGCAGCTTAACAGCTTGTCGACCCTCCGCTCGGATGTGAAGCCAACACCACGCCGTCCGCGCGGGCTGTTCGGCGGCATGTTCTAGTTTAGATATCTTTATGCTTGATTTTTCTCCCCCAGTTCGACTCTGCACGCTTACTTCTTGGATTGGATTGGATTGTATATAGGATCGACTCTTATTCCCCACTCACGAACGCTCTTTCAATGGTATCAGTCGCACCATGTCTCATTTCTCATGGTAATAATTAGGCGTATAAAAGATAATACAAGTACTAGAGAAACATAAAAGTCGAAGCGCAGTCTAAAGCTTCGCCTTGCCCTTGGCCAACTGTGAACGTAAACGAGGTAAGCGATGTGACGTGGACAGTTGTCTCAGAAAAACTGACCTTCAGGAGGGAGTCGAGCTTGGTCGCGAGCATCATGTTGCCCTTGGTCTTCAGCTTTCCCGTGAGGAACGCCTTCTGGCCGTCAAGCTTGCCTTGCGCAAGGGAGGTGAACGTATCGTCTGAGAAGAGGATGGTAACGTTCGGCTTGGGTGAGGCAGGCCCCTTGGTGATTGTGCCCGTGTTCTTCATGTCAATGGTCCACACGCCCTCCTCGCCGGCGGCATTCTTCACGCGCAGCTCGAAGATACCATTGGTCTAGCACCGTGTCGTGACTCGTCAGCTACCGTCCGGCTTTGGGACGCGCACCCGCACCTATGTGACGTACCTTCTTGATCTGCGTCTTCTTCTCTGCTTCGCTGTAACCTTGGAAGACCTCAGACAACGCTGCTAGGATCTCGGAAGACTGGGATCGTGCGCAGAAGGTCAGCCGCGCAGTCACGGAGAATACAGCATCTCGCGCACCTTGAAGCCCTCAACCTTGAGATCGGACATGTTTGCAGAATATACCGAAGAGAAAGGCTGGGGCGTGTGGTCGAGCGAAGATATCGCGCAGAGAAGGAGGTAGACAATTGGGTCTCAGTGGGAACAAGACTGAAATAAGGCGTCTCGTCGCATGTGATTAGTACTCGAGTACTCCTTATAGCCGTTCTCTGATGATCGTTTCATCATTGTAATTGCATCCGTGTACTCTGCTCTCCGTGCCTCTACGACCGCACCCCGTGAATTCGCCTCCATTATCCGCATCGTGCGACCGCGCTGTTTCTGCCATGTCCATCTCTGTGCACGAGCGATTTGGCAGGGGCAAGTCCTTATGTTCACACCACTCGGATGGCTAAGGTGGGTCACCATTCTACTTCCAACAACTGTTTGAATTTGACGAACACTTGCTAGATCTGCTTATCAAGGGTTTCATGGGTCAACAACACGTTGTCTTTTGTCTGGTTTCTATTTTAATGGCATCTGGCGTCTAATATAAACATCAAGCGCTCAAGCGCTCAAATTCAAAAGCAACAGTCGAATCAGGACGACAAAAAGGTCTTCACGAGGACGCCACACCCAGACACAGAACACGCACCAAATACCCTCGGACTTCATTTCGAGGTCTCTGATTCTAGGTTCGTCTGCCTTTTGTGACCCAGCGTATAGTCTTCCAACACTCCAGTGGCGTTTTGAAGCTACTATGCATAGGTGCCTACAGGTAGCCGAGATTGTTAACATCATCATCGACATCCTCCTGCCCATACCTAGCACTCTCATCGAACTCGATTGGGAAGAAAGAGACATTGAAGATGATGAGTATGTTGGGAGGAGCGCTGTACTGTCTTTGGCGCGCTCTTGTACGTACTTCGTGAACCCGTGCATGGACGCCCTTTGGTACCAACAGGATTCGGCGACGCCACTCTTGCGCATCCTCGGTGTACCCGACGAATTGCTCCAAAAAGAAAGCAAGGCGGACGATTTGATACCAGAGGTACATATGTCCAGTTATCTGGTGTTGAGAAGTCCCAATCGAGAGCTTATTGTTCTTTGGTGTAGGTGATTCGACAAATAGACTGGGATAGGTTCGCGTTATATGCGTCTCGTGTACGCAGTCTCTGGGTAGACGAGGCTGTATTATATGCGCCTCTTCTCCGTGCTCTGTGCAGCGAACGCCAAGTACTTCTTCCATCTCTCCGGCAACTATTTTGGAAGGTTGAAGATGCCGACCTCTTCCCCTACGTGTCCGCATTTGGGAGTCGTACTCTCAAAAGACTTTGGTGCTGCCCGGAGAACTGGAACCCCATCCACACAGCAATGTCGGTACCTTTCGCCTCGTTCCTTCAGGGCTGTCGCCTTGAGCAAGTAACATTCAGAGGAAGCACTCCGTTGGACAGCGAGGTGTCCTTACGGGAGACGCAAATGACCTCAGAAGCTGTCAAGCTTCTCCCGCCTTTATGCGCATTCACTTCGCACTTCACTCTGTCTCCAGACGCGGTGCTTCATTTGGCCAGGATGCCAGGACTAAAGGCGCTCAGGCTCGGTTGCAACACAATGGTGCCTCTAGTAGCGAGGGACATGCCCGCACCGGATTTCCAAATATTCCCTAGCCTCGTAAGGTGCAAGCTCCATTTCTACCACGTGGAGGTGGTCACCGACCTCCTCCACGCGTTCGGGGATAAACGGCGCATCAGGAGATTGGCCATCATGCCGGAGACATTTACCACCGCCAATGCCCTCGCACACCTATTCGCCGCCGTGTATCGCCACTGCGAAGTTGACGTGCTCTCTGAGTTATTCGTGATGCCGTGGACGGCCATTAACATCGTCGGCGAACAAGCCATTCCGATCTATCCAAACGTGTTGACGCCCCTGCTTGCCTTCACGCGGATGGCACATTTCTCTGTCCATGTGCAGGCAGCAGAGTGGGACGACGATCTTCTGGCAAGCATGGCGCACTCCTGGCCCCTCCTCCACACGCTGTCGCTTGTGTCGCTTCCGAAATTCAGCAGCACTGGCGAGATCTTAAGCAACGTCACTCCCGCGGGCCTCATTCCGCTCGCGCGGCAATGCCCTCGGCTCCGCAGTCTCTCCTTGGACGTAGCTGTTCCTCAGAATTTCTGGCATCACCAGAAAGTGCGGAATTGGGTGCACGACAAAGCCGAGATGCCTCCCTTGATGTCGTTCTATATGACCGCTACGCCGGCGGGCTTCAGTTGGAGGTCCCAGATGGTCTCGTTCCTCTCGGACATCTTTCCGAACATCGACTGGCAATGCCTCGCGCTGCTGTGTTGATTGTTGAAGTCTGGCGTAGACATCGGTGAGTTCAGCGTGTAACTTTCCTACCGAGTGACTCGATGACTTATGGACTGTCCAATATATATCTATAGTACTCCCAAGTGCTACTTATAATGTGGATAGGCGTGCTGAGAAAGAGATAGGTATATCGTGTGGTGTGAATAGGGGAACATCGGTATTTCTAGTGCACCGAAGTTTGTAGACTATGTAGATCAGGTTTCGCAGGAATATATAGACTGATAAGTCATACGTCTCGTGCATATAGGTGCGTAGTATCTCGACAGAGATCCTCAGCAACTTGAGGATGAGCCGACGGGCTCCACGGAGCCCTGAAGTAAGGGTCTGGGGTGTGCCCTCGGTCTGAGACGGGAGGTACCCCAGAATGTACGCTTCAGGGTTTGAAACGTCAAGCTCCCCAAGTCAAGGTCATGACGGGTTTCATACAGGTGTGCAATGCGCTAATGGCACACCTGTATGAAACCCGTCATGACCTTGACTTGGGGAGCTTGACGTTTCAAACCCTGAAGCGTACATTCTGGGGTACCTCCCCGTCTCAGACCGAGGGCACACCCCAGACCCTTACTTCAGGGCTCCGTGGAGCCCGTCGGCTCATCCTCAAGTTGCTGAGGATCTCTGTCGAGATACT
>SEOQ01000190.1:0-38823 GCA_004679275.1 Dentipellis fragilis
GTGAGGGGGATTGGGCCACAGGAGCTAGGAGCACGTACAGGTCTTCTTATCGGCCGCGCCGATCGCGTTGTCCTGCTCGTCCACCAGGATACACCGCTCCTCCATCAGCCGCGACTGCTCCGCATCGTAGCTCGACAAGTCAATGTCTGCGAACCATGTCTGCGCGATGTTCTGCGCGCTGGCGATCGTTGCAACGTTAGACATGGCGCGCGCGTGGGTGGTAGTGGTCGGTTGAGCGTGATTTTCGGTGTAGGGTGCTTCGAAGGGTCGTCTAAGGGGTATCTTGATGCGCGAAGCAGTATTTATGCGGCGCTGGGGGACCAGAAGCGTGCGCCGCCATAATCGTCCGACAGTGATTGAAGAATAAAGCGACTGCATGCCTTTCGCACGCCACCCAATCCGGAATTTGCAGCCCAGCCATTGGCCACGCGCGTATCTGCTGCGCCGCGAACGGATCGCAGTAAGCGTCGGACCACCACCTCAGCCACGAACATCACATAAACCCTCGGGTCCCGCATTGACAATCCCCTGCGGCCGCATACTACCGATTTTATTTAAAGAATCTGGAGCAGGCTCAAACGCTAACGTACATCGCAAGGCCGTGAACAAAACATGGCCAGACTGTGTCTGGCAGGTCGACTTCGACTTCGGTTCTGGGTCTCTCGAATGCATTTGGCATACTAGGTGATGTGTATCATAACGGGTCCGTAAGCCTCGGGTTGGACCACCCGGATGAGATCTTTCGTCGCGAGCACTGGGCCCGCAAGATCGTAAGATCAGCGTTTTGCTCGGAGACTCGGACGCGTCGGAGCTAGTTACTGTGCTTCTCACCTAGGCAGTGGTAGAACGCTGACGCCGCGACATGCGGTGTGCTCGTATTCTTCGGGACGACGTCATCGAAGCAGAGCCCTTCCTCGGGTTGCGCCAAGGTCTGTGTTTGCATCTTGGCATATCTATGCATGGCAGTGAGCCGAATGCTGAGACACTGTCATCCGACAGAGTGCATAAACAAGCGGACTTACTCTAAAAAGTTGAACGAATTTCTCTCCAGCGTGACCAGATTCGCATCCGTCATCTGCGAGTCGTCGTTGGCCGGCACTTCCGCCTCCGCAGGCACTATCTCGACGTCAGCAACAGCACCTCCTAAACAAGGATGTCCGTACCGTTGAACTCAAAATTGTCTCCACTAAACTGGGACCCAGCGGTGACGAATTGGCCAGGCGAGAACCCCATCCCACCGACGCCAACGTGGCTCGGAATCAACGAACTCTCGCGCCTACTACGTCCCCCCGAGCTGCCCCTCAGCCTGCTCTCCGCGCGGCCAATGCTGATGCTGACCCTGTCGCTGCCCGCCTCGAAGTGCGCGCCGCCTGGCCCACCNACCGANGAGCTCGGCCCGGCGTTGTCCCAGGGGAAGAGGGAGCTCTTCTGCGAGACGGAGCCGCCCTGCGCCTCGACACCTGTGTCGCGCCCGAATCCGAAGGCGAAGGCGCCGTCGAGGGGGGAGGGCGGGCGTGAGACGCGACGCGCTTGGCCGGGTTCCTGGATATATTTATGCGTTATTGAGCGCGTGCAAAGGAAGGGGAGGGGGTTTGCGTACTTCGGAGGAACGTTGGTGAGCGGAGCCGAAGCCCGTGTCGACTGGGCCAGGGTACATTTCTAGAGACTTTGTGTGAGTCCGCGAAGCCTTTATGTGTGTTTGGCCAACCTTCGTCTGCTCTGACTTCGAAGTCCATGTCACCTTGCATAGGGGCATCCCATTTAGCATCCAAGGCAGGTGCTTCGTCAATTTCCTTCGGTTGCTCATCATCATTTGGTCCGGCCGTGCGGCGTCGCTTCTTCGGAGGGGAGCCTGTTTCATATCAGATGGGTCCGACCGTACAACGTACGTAGGCAATACCTTTCGTTTCAAAGTGTAAGGCCCCGGAGCGCGCCTCCACTTTCACCTTGAAGTTCTCGAGCCAGAAGTCAACAAGGATCGGAGCCCGCACTATTTTTGAGGAGGATTAGTAGATAGATATGAACAGAGGAGATAAGCGGGACGCTCACGAGATTGAGGCACAGCCCATAGCATCTCCTCAATCAACCGACCGCTTTCTTTCTCAAGTTTCTTCTCCTCCATCTCGCGCCGTAAGGTTTCTTGTTCCTCGACATAGTGTGCCCGCGCTGCCTGACGGAGGGCGCGAGGCTAAGCCACTAGACGTATACGCCTCGATGGGGCCGCTCACCTTTAGCTCCTCGTCCGTCAGCTCGGTTCTCGCGTCGAGGAGCAACCGAACACGCTTGGGCTTCCTGGGCGGTTTCTTACCTCCGACTTCGACTTCGACCATGGTCTCGGGATCTGGTATCTCTGCTGGGACCTCAGGCTCATGCATGTCCATACCAGGCGGTGTCATCACTGCAGGAGCCGGAGACAAAGCCATGGGTCGGATGGGTGACTGTGTGTTCTCTGTTTGACCATTAGTAACAAGCATCATGCGCGAGAGCGGTCAGAAGCACCTCTTTCAAATTCTTCGAACGTCTGTAAATTGCATATGTCAACTTCCTGATAGAATTCGACAGTAAAATGACGCACCCGTTTCTTACTTGCAGAGGCCAGAGTGCGCTTGGTCGCCGAAGAAGCCTCAGATGGCTGATTCAACCCGGCGAAAGAGAAACCAGGGCCTTCGTCAAGAGCCATGCCCAGAGACTCAGGTTCTAAACCCAAATTAAAAGCGTCGTCCACGATCATTGGATCACTACGCGCGACCTCAGTGCCCGAAAAAAAGGCAGATTGTGAGAAACATACTGTTCTGGAATGTCGGCAGGCGGCGCTCCCCAGCCATCTCCGAGTTCCTTAGCCAGCTCGTCCCCAATACCATCGCCCAGATCAAGGCCATCGACGGGCGCAAATATGTTATCCTCGAACCCGAAATCGAGCCCTCCGTCGATCTGCGACGAAGAGGGATCCATGCCTCCGATGGCGCTCCCAAGAAACGACACGTCGAAAGAGCCGGAGAGCATTTGCTCGAGATTTTCGTTGAGTGTATGCAGATTCTCGCGGGCCTGCTCGAGGAAAGGGACGGACTTCTTTGCGGGTTTCTTACCGGCTTTCTTGGGCTTCCCGTACTCGTCGTCTGAGTCCGGATCTAGGTATAGCGCGCATATATAGTGGGTGTAATCAAGACGCGGCGGTGAATTTACCTTCGTTGTTCAGGAGCTCGTCCCAGTCCTAAGACGGCGAATCAGCAGGCGTACGAAGATGTATTCAGTATATACTTGCCGCAAGAAAATTGTCCATATTGAGGCCGAGAGCCATAGCAGGATCGGCGGCAAGCGTGACTGTGTCAGGTCTGACCACAAGTCAAGTAAGAACGGGGACGACCTATTCGGAACCGTGGCACGGACCTGACACTTGGTTGGCCCATTTGCAAAGTCGCAGAAGATGCTGACAGCGCCTGGAAATCCTGTACGGCCTTCTTGAGCGCAGCGAAGCATGCCGTCACGTCTCCAAGAAATATCTCGTGTTTGACTGCAAATGGTTGAATCGAGGTACATAACATGGAAGCGTATATACGCATATAGTCACCTTTATATACACTAACAAATAACCTTCAGTATTGTCAATGCATAAGGACTGAGCGGCTTACCGAGCGACACCAACCATAAGGTTGCTCGACAACCGCAGGGCCAATGGTTCGTCGGAATTCGTGATGAGGCCACAGAGCTGAGAAATGTTCGCCCCGAGTACATCGCGCTTTGGCAGCTTCTTGAACGATGACTTCGCACCCAGTGTAGCGGCAAGCCTGGGATCGACGCGGTTAGATAGCTCCGCGTGAATGACCAACAAAGGGCTGCACCAGAGCAAGCCAAAACCGCTATCACGTCGTGATAGAAGTTCAGGTGAGAAAAACATGACGAGGGCAAAGCGGAATATACGACTGCGCACACCCGCACGGTCGGTGAGGGGGAAATGAGAGGAGCAAGAAAGGCAGCGGGGCTCTGGGCTGAAGCGAGAGCTCCTTCGCTGTTGCTTTCCTGTTGAGGAAAGCGACCTACCGAATTCATCAGTACGAAGTTAGCTAGCGAGATGCTCGTGTCCGGTCAGCCGCGTTCTATGTCAAATCGCGACCTGCAGGTAACGAGAAGCATTGCTGTATGGCGCAAGTAATAGTATTAGCGCATCAGACTCTCTGGGGATCCGCGTGATCCACCCATACTTGAGAGCTCTGGATCGCGGCTTGGCTGAGATCTCGAGAACTAGTATGCACCCTAGATTGTTTCGCCAAAGTGCTTACACAGTTATAGAGCAAACGCAGAATATGCAGCTCAGAAACATACTGGCATACAAATGTTAGCAACTCATAACACGCAGGATCGAGAAGAGCATGAACGCAAGAAGGAAGAAGGTATGGTTGAGAGGCGTGCGAAAAGAGGTGTTGAATGCATACGGTCACATGACCCAACGCGACCGGTTGACTTGCGAGTCGCGGCGGCGCCAGCTTTCGGTCGACAACAGAACCTCCACCTCCGTTCCGCCAAGATGTCTGAAGATGGGGCAGGAATCATTGCATGGGCGACAACAATACGCAAGACCATGACCAACGACCCAGGCCGCCAGATGCTCGACGACAAGATCCAAAGCCGTGGCTTTCTATTCCTTGACGATTATTTGGACAACATTCTCTCTGGAGGGCGACAAGAGTAAGCAACATCCGTCCTCATTCTTGATTTCAGCGCTCTTACACGAGCGTGAAGGGCAATCGTTGATCTTGTGAAGACACCTGGTCGCAAGAAAGACATGCCCAAGAGAACAAGAGCAGCGACGGCTGCCTCGGCGAGATCACAAGCCACCATCGCCCTAACCTTCGACGTATGTCTGCTCTCACTCATAGAACATGCTTAGCCGCTGAAGAAAGCACTGCTAGCTTGAAGACAGCAGTAAAGAGAATGTCGCTCCGATGAACAAGTTCCACGAATCGCTACTGCAAGCCAAAAGTAGTCACGCGGACGCCAGCCGAGCACTCTCGCCACAACGACAACAATCCGCAAAACCTCTCGAAGAACCCACTTACAAACCTGCCAGCAAGCAGAAGTCCGTCAAGATCGCCCCCGAATCAGAATCGGAACCCGACCTCCCAACTCGACATGAACCGGAAGAACCGGAGGAGCGAGAGGAGCAGGACGACCACTTCATCGAGGTCATGAGTTCCTCGCCTCAACCACAAGCCGCCTCTCTCCCTGACATCATTGAAGAGGACGCAGATGTACGACATGGACCATCTCTCTACGATGCTACTACACCGGCTCGGACTAAAACCGACAACGAATTGTCTATCATTGCTGAGGATGAAGAAGAGCCGACGGAGCGCAGTCGGACACAAGCGGATCGCACTCCCTCCGTTCAACCTCCGGAGCCCGAGAGACAACCTTCGCCATTGCTAGCTCCTGTGGAAGATTACATGTCCGAGGGAGAGGATGCCGCAGCCGCGACTGAAGATGTCCCGATGGACCAGGATTTCACTCAGACTTCGGCGCCTACGATGTTCCCCTCTCCAGTCGACTTCACAGTGCCTCTCAGAGATCTTGAGGATGTCGACTCCGCCTTGAAGCGGAAACCCAGCCTGTCGCAGTTCCATTCACTACCCGCTCCGTCGCCGCTACGCAAGTCCATGCGTATCGCACGCGAACCGTCAGTTGGTCCTACTCCCGGCGGTCCTGCAAGCAAACGATCATCTTGGCTCACGAAGGCGCGGGAAGCTGCGAACACCAAGCGCACAAGCACTATTGCCGTGGCCGCGCCTAGTTTCCCCACCGCGGGTCCCTCTTCTGGCTCTAAACGCAAGAGTGGCGACATGCTTGCGGGTCTTATGCCCAGCTCGAGTGCAACGTCTATCGGAGACGAAGGCGAAAGGAGGACAAAGCTCGCCAAGACTAGCGGAGAAAGTCTTGATGGATTGCTGGCACTACCAAGGGCTGCGTCACACTTATCACCTGTGGTTGTGACCGAATCCATTCCCCACGCGCCTAGTGCGCCTAACCCCATCGTTCAACTGGCTACGCCTCCTGTGCCGCTGCAAAGCAAATCTGCTGACGATATCCGAGACGCTCAAGATGAGTCTGAATCTGATAGGGTCCTGTATCGGCTCAAGAAGACCCTTGAAAACAAGAATGCTGGGGCGCTGTTGGGCACGGTTGCTGCTACGGAGCTCGCGGAAGCTAAGGCTGCCGCACTTGCGAGAATCGCAGAGAGGAACAAGGCTGGGGCTGAAGCTGAAGCGAAGGAGCTATCGGTCGTTCGCGAATCTATGTCCGCACCGACACTCTTTGGGACTGGCCTGCCATTGGACAAGCCAAGGTCGTCCCAGGAGCGAAAGCCAAGTATGTCAAACCATGCGGATTCGTCTCGAGCCTCGGGCGAGTCAGATAGACGGCTCAGTCTCTCTGATCTGGTCCCGAAGTCTGGTGAGCCAAACTCGAAGGCCAAGGGATCTGAGGTTGCTTCGCAATCATCCAACTTTGGACATGGCAAGAACAAGGAGGAACATGTTGGAGACTTGAGTACGTCCACTACACCTCCCAATTCACCCCCAGCAGCTGTGGTGCCACAACCTGCCCCTCCTGCGGAACCTGTCTTCAAGAAGCCTAGTCGTGTCTTTACCGCTCCGATCCCAGCTTCACATGTCGAGCCAACTCCCGCTCCCACTTCCAACGCGGGGCAGGACCGCGCAAGCGATTTCTCATTCAAGCTACCGCCATCTACGACATTTCCACCGCGCAATCCATTCACTGTTGGTTTACAACCACAGATGCCTTCGACCTCGAGGCTGTCTCCGCCACGCGGGGCGGCTCTGACTGCCCACTCTACGCAAGCAAGCATGTTCTCGGACGCTGTCTTCGATTCGCAGAACGATGTCCCGGCTTGGATGCCGACCACCCAAGACACAACTGTGGAAGCGTCACCGTTCGGCTCTAAATCCAAACAGACCTCTCGGGACAGTGACCTGGATGATGACGACGACAGCTGGCGTCTGGAGGACAAGTTCGGTGCGACCAACCAGATGTGGACGCCGTTCGCTCTGGCAGGCGCGGGTGCGGGTTCGAAGGACGACAGTATGACGTGGAGCACTCTACCCACGGAGAGCCAGAGGGCCGACAGTGGCCCGCTGTTCACTGAGACCCAGACGTCTGATCGACAAGAGAACAACTCCAGCTCTAGGCCTAAGGCCGTCCCTAGTACGTTCGACATGGAAGTCGACGAGCTCGGAGATCAAGGCATGCTTGAAATCGACCTTGGGCAAGCCGATATGCAGGACTTCGAAGACGAGATCGACAGTGTCGCGGAGGCTGGCAAGTCGACTGTTAGCCTTGTTAGCGTGAGTGCTGCCCCTGCGTTCGTCTTCCGCTTTGGTTCTCATGGCGAACCTTGTAGAGCAAAGCCGATACGAAATCGGCTGCGAGCCAGAGCCAGGCGTCTGTGGCTTCGTCTAGTCAGTCGTCCCAGATGGGCTTCTTCGGTAAGGCTACGAATATGGTTAGCAACATGCTCGGAGGCAGCAAGAAGGGCAAACCTGAGCCTCCTAAGAGTATTCACCTGGCAGCAGTGGCGGCCAAGAAGGTACGTCTGATGATTGAGGTGAAGGATTGTCTGCTCATAGTAGCGTTTTAGCACCAAGAGGAGCAGGACCGTAAGGCTCAACGACTCAAGGAGATGGAAGCTCGGCGCCAGGCTGCGCTTCAGCGTAAGGCTGACGAAGAGAAGGTCAAGGTGGAAGAGGAGCAGCGGAAGGCTAAGGAAGAATCGGAACGACGCAAGAAGGAACGCGAAGAGCACACTGGCAAGAGGCCTTTGACGAAGGCTAGCGAAAAGAAGGTGGGCACTGCGGTATACGATTCGCTCGAACCGATTACTAACGAATATCATTATAGTCATCCGATGATGACACGAAGAAACGGAAGGTGGTTGTGGAGATAGAGAAGAAGCCGGATGTGTCGAGCAAGAAACCTCCGTCCAAGGAGAAGAAGGACCCGGCTCCTTCGCGCCTTGCGAAACCCACTCCCAACTCGAAGCCTAGTTCTAAGGCTCTCAGCAAACAGCCTTCCTCATCGACATTGCAGGCAGGCTCATCCAAAGCAACCAGCTCCACGGCCAAAGGCAAGGCTGCGAACAAGGACGGCTACGAGTCCGACGTGCAGCCCAGCAAACAGATCAAGGCGGATATGGCAGCCCGGATGAAGGCGCAGGTGCAGGCTGGCAAACATCCAGAGAGCCAGCCCATTCCTAGCGAGATGATCGAGCTGCCCGAGCCAAACAGCGAGTATTCCGACTCTGACGATGAGAGCCGGCCGAGCAAGTTCGATGCACCGGAGTGGGCGCAGTCGCCAGAGCTTAGGGCGGCACTCGAGTCGCAGGCGACTGTCAATCCTGATGAGATTTTCGGTGCTATCAGGCCGTTGCGGATGGAGGACATGTTTAGGACGAGGCATAGTAGATTCAGGGCGCGGACGAGTTCTGCGAATTGGTCTGGGCCCGATGGCTTAACTGGCGAGGAGGAGAGGGAGTATGCCAGGAGGATGGGATTCAGATCATAGGCTTAGGAACTAGTTGGTTTGCGAACTTTGGTTTGATTATTTTATTGCATATACATTTACGACGTCCAGGATGACAATGACCTGTAATATATATAGTGTACTTTCTTTGTATACGTCTAATTTCTCCCCCTCTTCGAGGTATGTCGGTACAACAGCGTCGATGTGAGGGGCTTGGTTCTTTATTTACCCTTTTCCGGGACAGTCGCATCTTTCTTCAATTCGTCCTTTGGCTTGCAAAACTTCTTATGACGAGCTTTCCAGTCCGCGGCCTGCATACAATTTAGGCTGTGCTTTGACTTTACAAGCATACGTGACGACTGACCTGACAAGGCTTACAACAATAAAAGACAGCCTATTTGAGTGGTCAGACTCAGTGTTTCCAACGATAATGCAAAAGCGTACCCTGCAACGGCCGCAGTTTTGCAGGTCCGTCCGCTTAAATATCTGTTTCGGACACTGTTTCGGACACTGTTTCGGGTGCATACTTTGACTCAGGAACCTCGCGTAGAGTCAAAGACGGACAAGGACCTACGTAGAAGTTTCCGCACGCCATGGCACCCTTGCTGGCGCCCTGCAGACGGATGTCTTTGGCCTTCAGCAAGTCGCCCTGCTTCTCGTAAAGGTGCCCAAGATTTTCGCGAGTAACGGCGGCGTCGAATTGAGGACCGATCTCATTGCGGATCTTGAGAGCGCGCAGCAACATCTCCTCAGCCTCAGACAGCTTGTCCATCTTGATGTAGAGTTCTCCAAGCGCATTCTGAGACACCGCTGTGGACGTGTTGCCAGGCCCAAAGCCTCTTTCCTTCACGTCGATAGCGCGTAGGTACGCGGCTTCCGCTTTGGCGAAGTCGCCATGAGCCTCGAAAGCGTACCCTTGGTTGTGAAGCGACGAGCCCGTCATGGTGGCATTTGCGAACCCAGCATCTGGGTTGACGATGAAGTCCGTGTTCATGACAGGCGATGAACCGACAAGCAGACAAAGCGGTACAAGTATGTGGCACTGGGCTGGCAAAGCTCAAGACGCGCTTTGGCTGCGAGAGAGAGCCAGAAGCGCCGAGAAATGCACGTGACTCCGGCAATTTGCGGGAGGTTGACGGTCTTTGCGATTGTGACGCTCTCCACATCCTCAACACAATCGCTTGTCTGTCCATACATAACCCCGGCTCTCACTTAGCCCTCGCAACCTTCCTTTCTTCTTATCCTCCTCTGCCCTTTATGGCTTCATCATCATCATCGTCTCCTGAAATGTCTGGCGCTCCGCCATATCCACATACACTCGATCGTTACAAGTATACTACTCAGGATGAAGTTTTAGAGGACCTCACAAGGTGCGGAACATTCTCTGGAGCCACCTATCTCCTCTGACCATTCGTTGCAGCCGGTTTATTCTCAATCTTCCTGATGAGGAGCTTACGTCGTTAGAGCGGATATGTTTTCAAGTTGAACAAGCGTGCGTCCGTTGTTTCTGAAAGTCCTCTTGCACAAACCAACTTCTACACCCCATCTAGTCACTGGTTCTACGAAGACTTCATCCGCGAAGAAAATCCCAAGTTTCCGTCACTCCCGCTCAAACGCTTTTCCGAAATGCTTTTTCAAGCTTGCCCCCTTCTACACCACTGGAGTGGAGATCACGAAGGCGCATTCAACCACTTCATGCAGTACAAGACCCGTGTCCCCGTCTGTGGTGCTATCATGCTGAACGATACATGGGATAAGGTCCGCACTATTTTCTGCAGACCATGGAAGGCGGCTGACATATAATGCCCTTTTCAGGTCGTTTTGGTAAAGGGCTGGAAGTCGTCGTCAGGTTGGGGGTTCCCGAAGGGAAAGATCAATCAGAACGAAGCTCCGCATGCTTGTGCTGCACGAGAGGTACGCCTGCCTCGGTCACTTTTCACCGACTCAGTGTTGACTTGCCCCCTAAGGTGATGGAGGAGACTGGGTACAACCTATCCGGACAAATTGAACGAGACGACGTTATCGAAATGTCGATACGAGAACAGCTGATATCGCTGTTCATTGTTCCTGGCGTACCAGAAGACTATCTGTTCCAGACTAAGACACGGAAGGAAATCAGTGTACGTGTGTCATTTTTGGGTGTGCATTGTTTAGTTGTTGACGTTTTGCGTCTCAGAAAATCGAATGGTTCCGACTTGCTGATCTTCCGACTTGGAAAAAGAACAAGACAGTCCCCGGAAAGTTCTATCTCATATCCCCTTTCATTGCGTATGCAGCACCCTTTTTTCTCCTTCGAATTACGTCACTAAACGCTGCTAAAGGCCGCTCAAGGTATTCATCAATGAGCGGAAGCCTCGAATGCTCGCACGACGGACGAACAGGGTCAAGGAAATCCGGTTCGATGAAGACATTTACGTGCACAAAGACCATGAAGTGACAGATGTCGAATACCACTCTCATGCGTCGCGGATCATCGATCCGAGTGTCCAAGAGTCAAGCTCCCAATCATCTTCAGCAGACAATGGTGATCCGCAAACGCCGTCTCCACTCTATAGCGAGCGTCTGGTCAATGATGCTTCAGTAGCGCCTGCGTCTCAAGACATTACTCCTGACTCCATGGACCCGCACTTTGCCCGTCTTATGAATGCATTGTCCTCATCTGCCATGTCGCTCACCGATGGTCTCGACAATGGGAAGCCACCGCCTTCTGACCGTCCCCCGGCCATCTCTGCTTCAATAGGCAATTCTATGGCTTCGAGCACTCCTGTTCCTGGTTCCGCTCCTTCCACAGCATCTGGTCACCTACATGCCCAAAATGAACAACCACGGGATTGGTCAATGCGCGGCCCGCGGCGCTCGACGGAACATCTGCCTGCTGCTGCGTCTGAGGTCCAGATGCCGCCACGCTCGTCTTCCAGGGTGTCGAAGCATACTTCCAGGCCTTCTGTAACGGGCATGTCGGAGCATCGTGCCAATTCTCCCGCCCGTTCCACGATGTCGTCCCCTCCTGCATCGGCGGCATTGTCCAGCACGTCGGATGGGTCCATGACAGCCTCTAGATCGAAGACTTCGCACCGCAGCTCTTCGACTACGGCCGACATTTCCCCCTACTTGACCCGTCCGGTAGAGCTTCCCAGCAGCGGCAAACGGCTGAAGCAGCTTGCTCTTCTGGAAAGCGTGGCCGACGAATCTGCTCGCATGACACCGGCGTTAGGCCAGCGTCGGATCCCTTCACCCGCACAAGGAATGCAGTTTGCGCCGTACGGGAATAGAATGTACCCCCCTCATCTCCCCCCTCCTTCGACTTCCGTTCCCCCAGCCGCTTTCGGTAATCTAACTTCAGTGTATCCTAATAATGGACCGTACCAGCACCCACACCCCCTAATGCATCGCCCGCCCGTCAATGGCATGAACGGTGCACCGCAGATGTTGCCCATTGACGACGATCCGTTCACTGTTCGCCCCAGGACAAGCAATGCGTTCCGCACAATTCCGCACGCGACGCACTCGAGACATCTGAACATGAGGGGCAGCATGGGACAAGTCCAGCTGCTCAGCGCTCTCGCCGGGAACCAGATGCACGGACCGATGCGCCCTATGCCGCCGTCTCTGGCACAGGTGTCGCCGATGCCTCCGGCCGCGATGATGATGGTGCCGCCGCCGCTGCAGTATCAACAGGATCCCATTCGCATGGGCCCTGCACCCCCGTCGCTGCGCGTCGTCCCCCCTCATCTCATGGCTGGTCCAGCTCCTGTCGCGGGACCGCTCTCGGCACCAGCGCTGTCCCCGAACTTCAATGCCATGCGGGCGCCGCCCCACAACAACTCGAACTTGCTGTCGATCCTGAACAGCGGCGGCTCGGGAGGCATCGCGCCTTCTGGTCGGGCTTGAACAATCACAGTTCACACGGCGCTGTTCATTGCAGACCTAACACCCAAGTATCAGACCTATATCTTGTCACATGAACTGTAACATACATTCTTCCCTCGCGTTGTTGGCTATATTCCACGCTTATTAGTCTAATTATTGCCCCCTGCTTCAGCGCTGTGGTTTTCTACTGCTTTTGCTCATGGCGCTGGACCCGACTTGTGACTTGTGCACCCCTCATTGCTTGCGTCTCCTTGGTTCTTTGTTTGTTACCCGTTACCGTTACTTGCACGACTCGATGCATATGTCGCATACCTATTCCTATTCTTTCCCTGTCTCATAGTCCTAGCCCCGAGCACCATTATATCTGTCATAGTCCTTCCGTTCCTGTTCCTGTTCGCGTTCCGGTTCCCGTACCCTACCTGCTCCCTGCTCTCGTTCATTCCATGTGCAATCTTCCTCTATCCCAGACCTAGCCACGTTTCCCATCTCCCCATTTCCATTTCTGTCCCCTTCCCCGTCCCCGTTACTCATGCGTCCGTGTCACATCGCAGTTTGTAGTTTTGTAGCGTAGCGCAGTCAGCTCTCATCTGTTATCGCGGTCGTTTCTCGTTTCTCGTTCCCCGTTCCTTCAATATAAGTAGTGCTTGTTTTGTTAGCGTTTTGGGGGCCGTCGCGTTGCGGTGACTTTGGGTATGACTCGTAGACTTATGGCGGAGTCATCGTGTGTCCTCGCACTCGAGCGAGGCGATCTGCGGTCTGTGGTCGGAGTTGGGTCGGAGACTTGGACTCGATGCTCGATGGCAATGAAACCTTTACATACGATGTACGTGTAGATGTACTCTCTACTGACAGAAAGATAGGCTACTTACTGCTAACCCTTACGTCCTTTAATTATACTAAATTGAATACACGTCGTCTACAGGCGTCGGGCGGTGCGTGTCAATCGCAATCGCAATCGCAATGGCGGCTCGGATGAGGCTCGGGTACACAGATGACGGATGACGGAATCAGTATATCATCGCCCCGTTATTCGTGGCCCGTGACGCACCCTATTTCATAATTGTTGGATGTTGGACGTTGGCGATCAAAGATTGATCAAAAGGCAGCCCGAGTCTAAGCCGCACGCGTATGGCTGGCGCCCGGGAGTCTGGGGTGCAGAATTGAAAACGTGGCCGTGGACGGCAGGTGACGAACCTCAGACTCAGGTGCCGGTGAGCGTCCGTCCGGTCCATACGGGCTATTATTGCACAAGTGCTGCATATGGCTGTGGCGGACATGCCTTTAGAGTACTTTAATACACCTAGACCTTCCAATGCAACAGCAACAACGACGTCGACGCGGATGTAGGGCGGACGATGCATGGATATCGACGCCGTACCGCCCCGTAGATATTGCAATCGACGTCGGCATCCCCATGGGCAGCCGAGAGCAGCTGCAGGACCGCCGCGCCGATCTCCATCGGCTCTGTGGGCGCATTTTGGGCACGAACCAGTCACGAGCCCCGTCCCGCCCGTGCTCGTATAGCAGCTAGTGTGCACGATCGCTTGACAACATCCGGTTTCGTCCTCGTCCTCGTCCTCGTCCTCGTCTTCGGCGTCGGCGTCGGGCAGCGCTGGTGACCATGGGTGGCGATTGCTTTGTGCAAGTAAGTGGTCACTCGTGCTGGGTCAGCTGGTGTGTGTGGCGCATCATGACGCCTGTTCAACGTTGCAACTTGCGGCAACAGGAAAGGATCGATACCATCGTGATCCCCAAGGAGAACGCTGTGTCTTCAACGGCCGACTGGGAAGCTTCTGGGTTCCGCGCAGTAGAGTGCCACACTGCAGTCCGCAGTGCTAGCTGTGTGGAAGGTAGAATCTGATTCCGGATCTGCGTTGCAATGTAATCATTGCGAGCTGCCCGTTGTGGGGTTGCTGCCGACGGGAGCTCTCAGCTTGGATAGCAACATAAAAAATGCGATGAGTCTGGCTAGCGCCGTCGCCGTCGCTGTCGCGGTGAGGCTGTTACCACTTACTACGGAGACTCGAGAGAAACAGAGGGTGAATGTATAGGAAACGCACTATGGGTGGGTGCCATTGCGAGCGATCTGCATCAGAAGCGAGAACTAAGTCGGTGACAGCCAGACTGCCTCCAGCTGTCAACCAATGTCACGCCCGGCGGTTCTGTCGCCGGTCCTCAGAATCACGAATGTACAGTACTTACAGCGAGCTTCTCTCAGCCCGGACTCGGACGTCTCAGACCAAGCTAGCTCTTCGGGCCGCTATGCCTACGATTTCTGGGTACCGCGGTCCGGCAGCATCACCGTGGGCCGTGGGCCGTGGGCTCCGGAATCTGGTGAGAACAGATGCAGATGTAGATGTGGATGGCGTCGTCGTCGGAAGCGCTGCATGGCAGGCCGCTCTAATCTATATAGAGCACGACAGACGAGTTTTCCACAGACCTGCAGCTGCAGCGAGCTGCAAGTGATACAGAGTGATAGCCGCCAAGCCGTGCTGATTGTGGTGCCCCATCAGACGCAGACACGGACGCAAAGAGCGCATATTCAGACCCTGCAGCCTCATCACGCCAGCAATTGCAATGAGCATCCCACCCCCCGGACCGCGTCTCGGCAGATCTGCATGGCAGATCGGACGCTATTGCATATTGCAATTCAATTTGCACATAGCGTGTCGGCACCGGCAACGGATACAGCAGCAGCAGCAGCAGCAGCAGCAGCAGGACGGTGCGGTGCACTCGGACCCCCCAGCCCAAATGCGAACACAATGCGCAACCCGCGAACCGAGAGCCGTGACACGTGGCTAGCGGGAGAACGGGGAGAGCCTCCGTCCATCTGCATCAGTATTCAATATTCAATCAGCGCGCTGTGAATTGTGGCAGGAGGAGAAGCATCCCCGTACGCACGCACGCACGCACGTACGCAGACAAGCCCCCGCCGCGCGGCCTTCCGTGGCGAAGGACCGTGGCGCGCCCACTCGAGTTTTCCCTTCTTCGGAGAAGGTCGCGCGGGCCACGTCGAGCCGCGCGTGTACATCGTCGTGCGAGCGAGGCGCGCAGACGCAGAAGAACGCCCATAAATACTTATGCCGCGCCGAGGATGGGTATGGGAGTGTGTCTGTCCGTATTCTGAACAAGGGTGGGTGCACCGTGTCGCGTGTGGGTGCGGACCCGAGGGCGGCGGAATCCTGGTTACATAGTATGTTCCATATCCAGCGTCCGGCGTCTGTGCTGCCAGCGTCCGTGTGTCCGTGCGTTTGCGTGATTCATAATTGTGCTCGTACACGAGCTAGCGACGACCCACGGCCACGGCAGTCGGAGGTCTTTCCCTTCGAATTCCCTGCCGATGTTGGCTGGGAGGGCAGCGCTGGTATGGAGGTCGAGGGTCCTGCTTACCTTTACCTTCACGACGCGACAGCACAGACGGAAGGGAACGGGAACGCGAGCGGGAGCATGCTACGGCATGCATGATCTTCGATACCTCTGCGTCGACGTCTCCGATCTCAGCTCGGTTCCAGGCCTTGTTGCGAAGGGTACGTATACGACGTTAGCTTTGCAAGCATGGTCTAGAGTTTGGCATTGAATTTCCATTTGGGCGCAGCGCAGTCATGAACATTGATGGAGGCTGGGCTTGCTTCGCTGTCTCGGGAGAGATGCTTGGGATACAAAGCTGCGACCGCCATCGCGAAGCGTACGTATATGTGGTTGCCATTAGAAGCGGAAGTCGACGCCGTCCCGACGTCGGGAGTTGGTCGTGTCCGGCCGCATCATTGCCAACGCACGCCTCGGGAACGTCCCACCAGATCTGAACAGCACTTGGTGAGTGCCACAACGACGCTGCGCGAATTTGAAACTCACAGAGGCAGTCGAGATGGGTGTTCACCAACGTCCAAAGCTGTTCAAAGCGGTCCTCGTCAAAGCACTGTCGCGACGCGTCGCGCGTCGGGATCACGTTTCGCTGACATCATCTCATCGGGCGAAAATTTGGCCCTAATCCGGCAGCATCTGATACAGCGGCGCGCCGGCCAAAGCTCCTATGCACTGCCGCTTCTGCTCCTCTTGCCACCATCTCTCTCCACACCTGTTGTAATATTTGGCCCCGCGCCAGTCCATGGCTGCAAGAGCGCACGATGCTGAACGGTAGTGGCATCAAAGTTTTCACTGGTACGTGTCGTGGCTCCTGTGTATCCTGCGGGGTATTGAGCAAATTTTGTCTGCAGGCACTAGCCATCCCGAGCTCGCAGAGATTATTGTGCGGCGGTGCGTTCTGCATTTTGGCTGCGGTTGGGCAGACACCCATGCCTGCTGGTCTACAGGCTCGGGATCTCCCTCTCCAAGGCAGAAGTCTCGCGCAGCGGCATCGGCGAGTCGACCGTGCGCATCATCGAGTCCGTGCGTGAGGACGATGTGTACATCATCAACACCGGCTGCGGCCAGGTGAACACGGCGCTCATGGAGATGTGCATCATGATCCATGCGTGCAAGATTGCGTCTGCGAAGCGGATTACGGCGGTGCTCCCGCTGTTCCCTTACGCCAGGCAGGACAAGAAGGACAAGTCGCGCGCACCGATCACGGCAAAGCTCGTCGCGAACATGCTGCAGAAGAGCGGCTGCGACCATGTTATTGTGCGTGCATTGTGCGGTTGGCGGTGGGCGGTGGCGTGCTGACATACGTGATTGGACGCACGTTGCTGCTGCGACTATGACGCTGGTAGACCATGGACCTGCACGCATCGCAGATCCAAGGCTTCTTCGATGTTCCGGTAGACAAGTGCGTCTCTGCTGCATTCATGAAGTTCTGTGCAGCCGCTGACAGTGCTCGCGTCGTGTAGTGTAAGTGATCTGCGCTGCTGCGGGTGAAATTACGCTTCACACACGACATGGACGGCAGTTGTATGCAGAGCCGTCGGTGATCCTCTACATACGCACGCACTTTGACCTCTCGCAGGTGGTCATCGTGTCACCCGATGCCGGGGGAGCTAAACGGTGCGTGGCGGCGTTAATCGGGGCTGGAGCGAGGTATTGACGTATGTTGCCGGCATGATGCACACTCCTAATGGACTTGTGGTGCGGCGAACAGAGCGACGTCGATGGCGGACCGGCTGGGGGTGGACTTTGCGCTGTTCCACAAGGAGCGGAAAAAGGCGAACGAGGTATCGCGGATGGTGTTGGTGGGCCATGTGGAGGGGAAAATCGCGATCCTGGTGGACGACATGGCGGACACGTGCGGGACGCTGAGCCTGGCGGCGAAACACCTGGCGGAGGCGGGGGTGGCCAAGTCGTACGCGATCGTGACGCACGGGATCCTGAGCGGGAACGCGCTGAAGGTTGTGGAGGAGAGCTCGTTGGTGAAGCTGATCGTGACGAACACGCTGCCGCAGGAAGCGAACATGGACAAGTGCGGGAAGATCGAGATGATAGACGTAGGGCCGGTGCTGGGAGAGGTGATTCGGAGGAGCCACTACGGGGAGAGCGTGTCGAAGCTGTTCAATGAAGTGCCGTACTGAGAGTTGTAAATGGGATGATAGATGGGAAGATAGAGTGGGCCGTGATGAGAGAGCACATGAGTACTGAGTCTGCACGAGTTCTAGCGGTGTTCTAGCGCCCAATGTCGAGATTATGTCATGCGCTCCCAGACTCGATCTGAGATCGCCGTGGATCTCGCTGCCAGTGCCGGCGAGCGGGCGGCGCTGTTGTCGGCGGCCACGGGAGAGGCGGGCGGGGCGGAGAGCGGTGGGAAGAAGAAGGGGAAGGGCAAGCAGAAGCAGACTTTGTTTACGTTGGGGTCGTTCCCGACGTAGAGCTAGAGCTTGGGAGATGAAGCTAGATACATTTCAGAGTCATCTTGTATGCTGGGGCGTCAACCACGTGTTACAGAAAGTCTGTCCAGTAATGGCTGTGTGCGTCAAGGCGAATACTTGTGAACAGTTGTGAACACGCTTTTATGTACCGTCGGTGCATGCTGAGACACATCTTCATGCTCGGGCCTCTAGCGAACATGTTGCAGCAGTCTACTTAGTCTATATTGTTATGTGGAAAATGGCATATAGAAATGTGACACGCGTGTGGTATACACATGGAGTGACTCTACAATTTGCTCCTCGTCAAACCAGAATCATCATGAATCTTGATGATTATCTTCCCGAACTGTGCACCCTGCTTCATCAGCTCGAAGCCCTCCTCAGCGGAACTCAGGCCGTCGCAAACATGGGACACCACAGGTACGATCTTATGTTCTGCCAAGAACCGCGTAGCGTCGATGAGGTCCTGGTGTGAACCCATCGTGGATCCTGCAAAAGCCAGAGTATGTTAACAAACCGTCTTCGATGAGGGTTGGGAAGGGCATACCGATAAGCTTATGGTTCTTCAGTACCTCGCGCATGGTGAAAGAGATCTGTGGAGACGCAGTCATGCCGTAGCAAACGATCCGTCCACCTGGCCTCAAGATGCTGCCCAGCTGCCGTGCAAGATCGCCTCCACCAGAATCGATCACAGAATCCAAATACGGTCTGTCCGATTTCTTGAGTATCGCCGCAAGCTGCTTCGGCCACTCCGCTGAGTTTAACCAAGAGTCAGATCTTTTCCGAAATCAAAGTAAGAGATGTCAAATTACCGTTCTTGTAGTTCACGCCGCCTTTTGCGCCGAGCGCGACGGCCTGGGCGATCTTTGCCTCGCTGCTGCTACTCACGTACACATTCGCGCCTTTTGCAAGACAAATTTGCAAGGCAAGGAGGGCGACGCCGCCGCCTATGCCAGTTATGAAGACGTTGTGGCCTTTCTCCACACGGGCGTTCACGTGCACCGCGCTACAGAACCCAGAAGCTATCAACATGACTGAATCCATAATGAAATAGAAACAACAACACACCGCCAGGACGTCACACCTCCGATGGGCCAAGCTGCTACATGGACATCATCGAGGTGTTCAGGGCTCGGGATGACCTGGTCCCGCTCGACAGCGACGTATTCGGAGAACGCGCCAATGGCGGGCAGTTTCCCGCCGCCCATGATGCCGATGCCGGCCCTACGTCCAAACTACTTAGATGAAGCTCGAAGGGCAGATTATCAGGAATATCCTTACAGGGATTCAGGCCCGTCTGGGTCTTTCTCCCAGCCTCGCGTGGGGACGAGGAAGACGCGTTTGTTTAGCAATGGGTCTGAGCTATCTGACGATGCTACCACGACGCCTGGTTGAAAGCCGTCAAAATCAAAAATCTAGATGATATTTCATATAATTCCGAAGACACACCTGCAGCATCACCACCCAAGGTGCTACCAAAGACGATTCCGGGGTACATCCCTTTGCGAATCCACACCTATAGGGTTGCTTGATTTCAGTGCCTTTATGATGTCATGGAAAGCGATTACACGCACATCTCTGTGGTTGAACCCAGCTGCATTGACCTTCACGAGGACCTCGCCCTTCTTAAGTACAGGTATCGGCCTTTCTTCCAGGTCGACGTCATGGTAGACTGGCTTGCGACCTGTGGATTTCCGGAGTGTCAGAGCTCGAGTCGTTGTGGGTACTTTCGGAGGCATTTCAGCTCAGATACCTAGTCACAATGCTAGTCAGTGATGCTCTATGTCCAAGGTTGTTGAGACAGCGCAGATGCAGCCTTCCGAGTCATTCACCTGATGGTTCGTCACAAGTGTCTGAGTGCACCGCGTGAAGGGCCCGGAGTCGGGTACTCGCAGAAGTCCGGATGTAAATAGGACGCACAAGCGGAAAACATGGGAATGTTATCACAGGCTCCTCATGACCTGGATTGATAATTCGACGTGCGAAGGTCGTTGAGCGCTGGGTGCGGGAAGAACCATAACATACCGTAGCTCTATGCGTGGGGAAATGACCTCATTCAAGTTGACTTGTCTACATAATGATTTGTTGTCCCCCCCACACCTCAACTACGCTCGTTAAACAGTAAACTGGGTCGTCTGTGATTCAAGCTCGGAAGAAGATGCAGGACACCATGCAGTAATGCATATGGTGAACATGCCACTGTAGCTTGAAATATTGTCCAATTAGACACCCGTGGGAAACGGGGGGTATCAGCAGACCATTTGATTGGATGTGCTAGCGCTCGACCAACCTGCGCAGGCCATTACGACGGAAAATGCTTCAAATGCCGGTCGGCTACAAATGCGGGGCGATTGGCACAGGCCAACCCCAACCTGTACAAGACGCCCGGTTGACCTTGGGCGTCCCTTGACCTTGCCATGACTTTGCCAGACTACGGCACGCAAGGCTACAAGAGCATCCTCGTTTCTCTGGATGGCGGGGTAGCCGTTGTGACCATCAACCGGCCCGAGCAGTGAGACCGGCGACCATGGACTGTATTACTACCTGCTGACATTGGCGCAGACGCAATACGTTCGCGGGAACCCTGCCTGAAGAGCTCATCGCAGCGTTCGACCTTCTCGACCGCGATGATCGCGTGCGTGTCGTTGTGCTCACCGCAGACCCCAAGGCGCCTGCATACTGTTCCGGGGTGCGTCCTATGTTGAGATCATTCATATGTACATGGACACTGACCATAGTTGTAATATGTGCAGGCGGACATTACAGGCGGCTGGGGCGCTATCATATATTCCGAGGCATCGCAAAAGGAGGGTTTACAAGGTATGTCACCAGTTCTGACGCGTCGCTATAATAATTCCTTCCAAGCTCTGAGCAATATGATTTCGCATAGCCCACAGAGATGGTGGAGGCAAAGTCTCGCTCGCCATATTCCGTTGCCGCAAGATCACGGTAGCCGCTGTGAATGGCCACGTAGCAGGCATCGGCTTCACCGGCTTAACCATACCACTCGACTTCCGCTTCATCTGGTCTGGGGCCAAGATATCTGTGCCATTTATACGACGAGGGATTAGCGCGGAAGGTGTGCTTCCTCTGCGTGACTGACGTCCAACATGCTAAATTCGAATTGAACTGTAGCTGCCTCGACGTATCTTCTTCCGCGTCTCATCGGATACTCCAAGGCTGCTGGAATCTTATTGAGCGGAGGCACGTTCACACCAGATTCGCCATATATGAACGGGCTCTTCCACCAAACCTTGCCGACACGCGAAGATGTCTTCCCTGCGGCTCTGGCCTTTGCTAAAGAGCTTGCTGCCAACACATCGCAGACTTCAGTGGCATGGACGAAATTGCTGCTGTGGCGCGGTGCAGACACCATGGAGGAGCAGCACATTCTCGACTCGAGGGCCCTGCGCGAACTTGCCGCCGGGCATGATGCTACCGAAGGCGCGAAGGCTTTCATGGAACGACGCAAGGTGAAATTCACTGATACACTGTCGAAGAATCTCTCATCTTGGATTCCTTGGGTGAGTACCTTCCCATTATGGTTTCTTCGTGTGTTCTCATGTCTTTGCAGTGGAGGGAGATCGACGTGAACTACCGGAGGGCGAAGCTGTGAGGAGGCTTCAACATTGTTGTGCTTCATTGGTTACTTGGTTCGTGAAGGAATATTGCTAGGAATCTAACTGGGTTCATACAACTTGGTCAAGTGCACTGTCTTGACAACGGATTTGAGTCCGAACCTTTGACTCCCTTAGAGTCAAAATTTTGATTCCCATTCTAAAAGAATGGGTTGTGTGGGGGAGAGATTTCGAGTTCGAAAGACCACGTGCGGCACGTGCGACGTTCTAGACCGGTCCAAATCCCCTGGGGTGAGTCTGACAGTGACAGTGACGGAACGACTTTCCCGACTCTCGGAGAGAGGAGGGCTTCTGTCGACTGGAAGTTGAGATTGATGGCACGTGTGCTGTCACATGTTATGTACGCGTTGTTTGCGTTCTGGTGCTGTTTGTCTCAAATGGCCATTTATTTGTTGCACGCGCTTGTTTGAGTGTACTCTAATTACAGTGTTCTTGTTCTGTTGTTGGCAATCTGGGCCCCTTGTTTTTCGTAGTTACATCCCCATTCGTGCGTGTCCTACGAAGCACGCTGGTCGTAAATGGCGCACAGTCCCAATATACGCGTTATCCGAGCATAGCATACTCGTCTGACCCAGGAGCTCTTCACCATCTGGATCTCGAGGACACCGTTTGAACATCCAGCTTATTTTGAGACTCGGGAATTCCCGCCTTCGCGCCGCTACATATGATGTGTTTTCTTCAGGTTTATAGGAGACTGGCTGACGCCCAAAGAGGAAATCCGGTTTCCTATCTTGTCTTGACCATAGTTCGAGCAATCGAGAGCTTTCGAGTTTGCAACTGCACCTCATTTATAGTCCTCTTGCGCGTGTAACAACGCGATTCTGTTCTCCCAAACCGATTCAGGGCGATTTGTTCCGGAAACTGTGCGAGTTCATGTACGTGAAACCTCCTGAAGGCTCACATTCTCACCGAAACGATCCCGCACCAAGCAGTTCAGTATCAGGCATCAAGCATTCACATGGCTCGTAGCTTGCGTCCACGGAAATCGCGGCCTAGTTACGCGTCTGCATACGCGGAGGAAGACGANGATGGTGCAGGCCCATCAGCTGCGCCGCCCGTGTTCGATGAAGAGGGGAGCGGCAGCGACTTCGCACCTCCAGATGCCGGAGCCTCCGAGGAGGAGGAGGTGCCCGACGCCGACGCGGTCAACGAAGATGAAGACGGGGGCTTCGTCCCCGAGGACCACGATGGGGTGGCCTCTGTCGCGTTCTCGACGTCCGCGGCCAAAGGCAAAGGCAGAAGCCGTGCGTCTACCAAGAAACCCCGGGACAGCAAGCCCAGCACGTCCGCCTCGTTCGGCGCGGGCCTCGTGCGCCCCGCGACGACGAGGCAGATGTACAGTCTCCCGACACCGAGCGTGCACCACCGACATAAGGCCATCCCTATCTTCCGCCATCGGGCCCGCGTCGAGCGTCTTGTGCACCCCCCAGTGTTGTTCGGCGAGAACGAAATGCTAGTGACGAATAGCTATACCTCGGATGCTGTTGTCACCGACAGGATGAACAAGGGGTGGGGGTTCAACGTGGGATCTGGTCCCCTATGGGAGCTCATGGAGGATCGGGGCTGGTATAAAGAGGCGGAAAACGGCAAGGAAGAGCCGGCATCGGAGGCCACTCGGCGGCCAAGAGTTCATGGAGACATCTATCTTCACGATGGTCTATCTGTCCTCAGTTATCAGTACGCACAATGCACATCGCTTTGGCTTTCCGAAACGTCTAATGCTCTCTCGGCAGGGACGCCGCGCGTTACCTGCCTACCAACGGTGGTGCACACGCAGCCAGTGAAACGCCCCAGCCCGCCGTTTCAGTCCCCTGCTTCTTCGGACCTTTTGGAAAGCAAACTTTGGCGCAGATGAACACCTTTGATGCGCTTCCTATTTGTATGTTCTTAGCACTATGTGTTCTCGTGCACGCATCAAAACTGATTGATGTCTTCTAGCTCAATTCATCCCAGAGAGCAGGTCGCACGTATTCAATGCAGGAGGGCCAGTCTGGGGTCTCGACTGGTGCCCCATCCACCCAGCTGACCGTCCTCGTAATTATTCATCTCTCTTATTCGATTCGACGTTGACTGTTTGCAGACTGTTCGTATAAGCAGTACTTGGCGGTCGCGCCGTTCCCGAGCAAGACGCATTCGCCCGAAGTAGGCGTGAAAGCGACGCGACCTTCTCCCGCATGTATACAAATATGGAGTCTTGGTCCCAGCGCGCCCGAGGAGAACATTGACGCCTCAGAAGCCGAAGACCGGGGCACAATGCGCTGCGAGATGGTCCTCTGCATCGACAGCGGGCCTGCTTACGAGCTCAAATGGTGCCCGCTGCCCTCCCATGACCCTGTCAGTAACTCGTAACGCCTCGAGCTTGAAAATATCAAACTCACAATTCACTCTGTGTATGTGTTTGTATAGCTCTCCGAAGCCGAGCCAGGCGCCACTGCGAAACCGCGGAAGCTCGGGCTTCTAGCAGGCATCTTCGAAGACGGCTCGATGTCCATCCACGCAGTACCGTACCCTGCAGACCTGCATGCCGCCGGGAATGATCCGACCCGCCCAGTTTTCGGTAAGCTGGTTCTTATGAAGCGGAATTCAGTTCCTGTGACTTACTGTCATTCTTTTTGTTTCAGTGAAGCTGACAGATCCGCTTGTGCGAATCGAGCTCGAGGAGGCGTGCTGTTGGACGCTTGACTGGGCGAATAGTGATCGTATCGCCATTGGGTGCACTAATGGTATGCGTGAGGAGGATAATGGGAACAGGCTTGCTCACAAATGGATGCACAGGTGTAATCGCAGTTTACAATATTACCACGGGATTGAAAGCTTCGCAATCACAGGGTCCTAATCAAAGTACGTCTATTCACGCTCACGGTATGGCGATAAAAATGAACTAACTGTTGTCTCAAGACCATTTGCCGTCCCAATACATACCGGTGCACCAAGCCGCCATCCGTGCCCTCTCATGGATCCGCGCGCCTCCTCAATCCGCATCAGGCGAAGTCTGCATGGACGAAAATCCGACTGTCATCGCGAGCGGCGGNTACGACGGCGTTGAGTGTCTCACAGACATTCGTGAGCCCACAGGGAACATCATGAATCGCACACGGGGTGCGTCTCTTTCCCTATTTTTCAGTGCAGGATTAATTCTGAAAGCGGGGACGACCAGATGTGATTAACACCATCCCGTTCTCGCCGTACGCTGGAGGTCCGATAACGATTGACCACGAGAATATTGTCAAGGCGTACTCTGCGTCGCCGAGTATGTTGGGCCGTGGGCATACGCTGATGGAGCCCCTAGGGCCGGTCTGGGTAAGCAGACGAACGACTCGGAACAGTGCGTACGAGCTAACGTTGATCTTGTGGGATTGTCAAGTGCACCGCACCCTCAGACTACCACCCCCAACTCGCAGTAGGCTCCGCCGACGGCTGCTGCGGCACGACCAACATGTTGCGCTCCACACGGCGCGGCGGGTCAGTCGTAAGTACCAGCCAACATGTAAGCAACATCGACACATACTGACGCCCACGCTTGGCAGCCGTTCCTCATGCACAAGATCTACCAGCTCGACTACAGCCGCAGCACGCAGACATTCCGCATGCTCGAGCGCTTCCTCCCCCAAGAGGTGCCCGACCGCTCGTCCGCAACCGTGCGCGCGAAGAAGGGCAGCGCGCCGCCGCCCGCGGGCACAGGCGCGTGGTCGCCCGAGGTCGGCGTGCTGCGCGCGGTGTGGCACGCGGGCGGCGGGCTCGGCGCCGCGCAGCTGCTTGCGTCGGGGACGGCGGCGGGGCTGGGCCGCGTGGACGTGCTGGTAGGCCGCTGGATGCGCGAGAAGGTGCCGTATGGGGGCGTCGAGGCGATGCGGAGGGAGGTGGATGCCATGGACGTGGATGAGGAGGATGAGGACGCGGATGCGGATGCGGATTCTAGTTGAGACGTGAGATCTTGAGACGCGAGACGGGGGACGGGAGTGGCGCGGGTGAATTAAGTGACGGGAGGCGGAGCAAGGGGGCTGATGAGAAGGAGAAGATGGTGTCACTGGGTGAAAATCACTGGTACTCTATTGTTGTGCTGGGCTTGCAGCGCGCGAATGCCGATATGGGGGAGATGTATGTATCGATACAAAACATGAAGTGCTACACGAATGAACGAATTAAAAAGAGGGTAAGTAATGAATGAATGGCTGCCAGCGGACACGAGATAACCAGACCCGTGCCCGAATGGGGCACCGCCCTAGACATGTGTAGATGCAGAAACGCGAATGAAAGAATCCCTTCATGGGACGAGATGATGAATGAATGAATGAATGAGACCGGCAGGTGCCGCTCACGCCTGGCGGCCGAAGCGCTGCTCGGCGTGATAGAGCTCCGAGCACCAGGACGGCACGTCGTAAATCGAGTTCGCGAGCGACGGGATACAGTTGCCGCAGCTGTGCGTGGTCGCGCGGGAGAAGTCGACCACGCAGACGCGCGCGCCTTGCATGACGAAGTGGTGGTAGTCGTACAGCCCGTTGTGCACGACACCTGCTTGATGGATCTGGCAGACGGCGAGCATGACGCGACGGCTGGAAACACGGCGCCAGTGAGCGTCACAGTCGGTATGGTATAAACGAAAGACGCACTTGAACTCCTTGGGGTCGAGGATAACGCCGTCGCCCCTGCACAGCTCCGTGATCATGCAGGCGATCGGCCGCCTGCTTTCATCGGTGCCGGTGAAGAAAGAGTAGAACTTGGGCACTGCGACGCCGGCGACATGCCTCAGTTCGTAGCAGTACATCTTTGCCTCGCGCAACAGATCCGCAACGGCCTTCTCCCCCGCCGCATACTTGACGCACACGCGCGAAGCCCACGGGTTCGTCCTGCCGTAGAACACGACGGATGCCTCGTAGACCCTGCGACTCGGATTGTCGGGGATCGGGTGGTCGTGATAGTGGCGGCGCGCGGTAGTGCAGATGCCGTAGAGCGGGCGGATGATGTTCACGGCGACATCGATAGGGTCGTAGGAGAAGGAGGTGAGGGTGTAGCTACGGCCCTGGTTGAATATCAGGTCGAGGGTGCAGTTGTGCGGTACATCTCTCGTTGGGTCGGCTTCGATGGAGGCGGAATGCATTCTGGTGTCGGCGGCGGGGAGTAGGCGGTCTGGGGAGGTGTGCAAGACATATCTGCGAGATATATGGGTGGAGACAATGGCAAAGACATTGTGGCCGGCGTCCTTTGATGAGGCGTCTTCAGAGACGGTTGACTTGTCATTGTACTTGTCAAAGCGGGGTGGCTCGATCGCAATCCTTTCCGTGGTCAAGAACAAAGCTGAAAGGTATCACAACCCTGAGGTGCACCGATAGGAGGTTCTAGCGGTGGTAGCGGGCTAGGCGCTGTGCGATGCCGTGGCCAAAGAAAACAGAGGAGGGCAGGTCGGAAGGGTTGAGAGCCACCATCGTTACCGGATTTCTGCCAAGGATACCGAACCACCGGTGAAGCAGGGATGACTGCTAGACGACCTGGCTCGGTATCCTAGTGCAAAAAAGGCAGAATAATGATGCAAAAAAGCAGGGGTGAATTATTGGTGGAGGGTTGCTTGAGAGAGGGTTTCTGGGAATGGCGGCGCGTGCTTGGACAAGTTGAGCGATCGAGCGGAGTTGTCTCTGTCGACACGCTCCGGCGTCCTCCACGATGTGTCATTTTCCAACACTTCCAGCAGACATCATCCTTTCCTCTGGTAACGATTCCGTCTGCCTTGCAACCAGGTCAAAATGCGTTCAGGCTTCCTACCTCGTCGGGCTGGGTCCAGCGCAAATTTACATGGCTCCCGAGAATTTCCTAGCGTTATCAGCTTAAATTGCCCCCGGGATTGAAGTCGGACGAGGAGAGGAGAGGTCGGGTGACGGTGATAATATGTCGGGGTCCTGTGGGAGGCTCTGGGCGGGTGTGCGTTGGGTTCTTCTGCATTTGAAGCTCTCTTTCATCGTTCATTTCAATCAGGCAGCTCGACAATTGTCAACATCCCCGCGCATCAATGCGCGAAGGTCCGCGACGCTACTAGCAGGAGCTGAAGGTCCGCACTTGCACGCACGGCGATGGATGCATCTTGACATCTCCGGCAGCTAGGTGCAATTGCCATTGCAATGGTGTCTTCACTGGCGACTGCAGCACAAGGTGGGATAAGGCGCTTCCGATAGCACACAGAGCATGCTGCAAATCGGTGCGTTCCTGCAACTCGCTCTGGTTCAAGTTCATGGTCTTCTCTTGCTTCTTGATGTCCCACTGGAGTCTATCATGCTCGCTATCGGAGGGGAAAGGCTATTGCACGATGTCTTCCTCATCGTATGCAATCCCCCTCTGTGCAACGCCACTTCACGGCGGAGTGGCTGTACTTGCTGCCATGCCTCTTGAAGGGCCAACAGTTGATTTTGCTTGGACACAATTGTTCTGGGGATCACACAAACTTGTAACAATTGACGTTGGCCACTATGTTTTGGGAGGAGGCAAGTTTTACTCGCCTTCGGGGCATCACGCATACATGATGTGACCTTTCCGTCACGCGGGTGACATCACGTAATAACGCATTATTCGAGAACATTTTGCTGACGACTTTTCTGTTATGTAGAGTGCCGCGGCTGAGAATGCTGGAATGCACGGAGAACCGAAGAGCGTTAATGCGCGAAATCGACGAAATTTATGGCAAATTCCCACATGAATACTGGATTCTTGCATGCGGCATCTAGTATGGCTGTTGACCTGAGGCCAAAGTTTGCTCGGATAGTGAGCATGGCGAGGGGGTCCTGTGGTTCACCAATGACAAAATAAGACACTGAAAATGGGATAAAGACCTGGATGACGGGACATACATGCTTTTGCTGCGCGGAGGACGCCCTCGACCAGTCATGGCATAATCATCCAAAATCTCTGTCTCCGGTTCGAGGGCGACCAGCTATGGACTCCGCTGCTAGAATGGGCTCTCCAACTCGAGGACGACGAGATTTTGACTGTTTATGTGGGATTTGTCGCATGAATATGTGGGATCTCGTCTGTCTTCGTCGTGGGTTGTCGTAGGTTCGAGGTTCAAGTTCGAGGCGTGCCACCTGCGGTCCCCAAGCAACCTGTCTCCTTCAAGTATCGTATGGTTGGACCATCTCTAGACCTCTGGATGTTGGGTCGTCGCCGTCAAGTACTCCAAGATCTCACGTATTCTTGCCTGTTCTGGTCCTCCCGAATTCGATTCGACGCGTTCGTAGTCGGGCTTGCCTGGCTCTCGGAGTTTCTCAAGAGGGTTCCCTGGTCTCGTACGGTGTGTTATGGACGAAACTAGTCGAGGGCGGCCGCTAATCGACCATGGTTGTCGTTGTGGCTCGGTAGTTCGTGCTATGATGGGTGGTTGGCCGTTTCCGGCATCTGCCTCGCCGAGGGCTCACTGACGCCCGTTTCACACTGGCTCTTCCGGACGACCCTCAAAATTTCGCTATCGCATCTTAGAGCATCCTGTCATTCGTGTCAAGCAGTTCGACAAAACTTTACACGCCAGTCTCAAATGAACGATTTTTGGCGGTGGCGAGAAGCCAAACGACAACACGGGGATAAGCAGCACGGCCGGCACGCGCGCCCAGGCCCCCTCGCGGCTGATTGGGCTCCCAAAAGCGGGCGGGGGTCCTTCGCGATAGACAGTCACCGCGAGATTATCACCCCAGCGTTTGGGGGTGCGCATCCCTTGCCGATATTACATGGACACCTCCCCGCTCGCGTATAAAGCCCCTGGCTTCGTCCGCTTCCCTGCCGCCTCGTTCCCTCCGTCCCCTCTTTTCCTCGTATTGTTGCTTCGTTGGCTGTTTTTTTTGTGCCCGCGCCCCGCACGCCGCTAGCCGCTCTTTTCTCCCCGCCCCTCGCCCCAACCTCGCCCACTCGTTTACATGCAGCCCATTTATCCCTCCTTCTCGGCCGTGATGCTGCGTCAGCAACAACAGCAACAACAACAGTACCCCATGGGCCGTCTCCCGGCGTACCGTGCCTCCTACCTACGTCGCTACCACCCTTACCCGCGGACCAACCAACCTCAAGGCGGCGGGGATTTCCTGGTACGCAGCTCCATCCTTCGGCAGACGCGTTGTTACTCGCTGACATGCCCTCCGCAGACCACGATCGACCACCGCTTCGACGAGCATCCATACATCCCCAGTGGCTCATTCAAAGTACGCATACCATCCAGATATCGAGGAGTACTCACCGCTAACGAGGATATGGAACCAGACGGCCACCACTTCGACCCCGACCGTCACGGCGGAAACCAGCGGTGGGCTGCCGGGATCCAACAGTGACGACGCGTCACCCGCAACATACGACATCGACATCGACGTCGAGGGCCAATTCACCACCATCCCCCGTATTGAAATCATCGACGTTGACGCGTCGCGGCCGCCTTCTCCTACCCCTTCGCCACCTACGCACTCCACGAAACGCGCTCGCTGCCGCCGCCTCCTGCGCGTCGCCCTCGCTGAGCTTGTTGTACGTCGCCGTCCCCTCGTTTCCATTCGTTCCACGGCAGCACTGACACGCATCTACCATCCACAGAGCCCTTTCGTGACTTTGGTGCGCATGTGCCGCGGGGGGCAGAGCGTCCAGGACGCGGAGGAGGCCATCGAGTTCGATCTGATGTCGATCTACTGAGCGCCCGCGCCCGTGCTTGTGCCTGCGCGGCCGCTCCGTCGACGGGCCTAGTTCATCGTGAAAAGCGCGACGCGGACCGGGGCCGGCCGTCATCTTGGTACGCAAATGCTCTTGGATACTTGGTTGGGGGTTCGTCAAGGTAGGAAGGAGGGGGGAGGACAGGACAGAGGGTAGAGGATGAAGCTCGGGCGTTTCAAAAATTTCCTGGATACTGTGTTGATATACGCTGACCATGGCACCCCTATCTCGCCATTCCCCGTGCCGCGCCCCGTGCCGTCGCCCATGCCCGAAGGACAGAGGGCGTGCGTGGGATGTGGCGCGGGGCAGGGCAGGGGACAGCTGTCGTCGGCGTGACTCGCGTGTACGTGGGCCCCATGGCCCAAAAAAGTCGACATCGACATCGACACTCATACAAATACTACTACTCACTATACTTGCCTATTGTACATATACCCGAACGTGCTCGTACATCCTACTGTAGATAGCTATTGAATATTGAATTGCTTAGTTACCGCCATCTGTTGCCATCGCTGATGCACGATGCACGATGCATGCACGCCGGACGGTGCCGCGGACGTGGACAACTGTCCTGCGAAAAGATGGATGGGCAGAAGGAAAGAATCCGGTTCCGAGTCAGGATTCGGAAGTCAGCGGCGACGGAGGCTTTTTTGCGGGCTTTGCCGGGTGCCCATTTTGGGAGGCGTCGACGCCTTGGTCTAGGCCATGAATCCATATACCACTTTTCTTCAAGTCGAAATAAGGTGGTGATCTACAGCAGTCTTAGACAGCGCTCTTTCTGCGCCGGGAATTTCTCAGTTGACTACTTTCTAGGCGCTCATTACCATCCAGAGCGAGATGAAATGCCGCGGCCGGGCCCAAAAGTCACAGGTCCGCAATCCAAGGAACGATGTGCGCGGGTCCTCGGAAAATATGCGCGTGCGACCAAAGAAGGTGCAGCGAGGTTGCCACGAGAACATGCGAATCCCTGCAGGTCAAGCCGTTAACATGGCATGCTGATCCTTGGCGCGGATATAAAGCAACGGGGTGGCCAAAATTAGGGAATCAGAAACGATAGAACGAGGGATGAACCAGATCGACCGGCGCAGTTGGCTTTCTTTCGTCCTCAAGGTGTGATTTCTGCTTTCATCTTGTATTCCGGTCGTGGTCTTCGAGGTGAATTTTGGATCATGGATACCAGGCAGTCCGCCATTGCGGATCCTTCTGAACCTTTTACCAGCAGTCCATACCGGGACCTAGGCTTCGCGTAACGACACTGATCCGTCCACGAGATCGCAGCAGCGAATCCGGATGAGGATTTGACGTTGCTTGTCTGTCCTCGCCGGCGGAAATGGGGCAGTGATGGAGGATGATGGATCGGTCTCATGGATACTTATAGCCCTCCAAAGTTGCTATGAGCTATCATTGGCAGGTAAATCTCGTCGGGAAGTTTGTTTAGAATGTAGAAACGTTTACAATCATGATTGACTGCGCGCCCGTCAAGATCCGCGCGCAGTCCTCCTCAGCAATCCGGCCGGTGGACGATCGAGGAGCAAGCAGGCAAACAGGCAGGAGCTTGAGCGGGTCTCCAGAGACGAAGATAGGTGTCCCAGCCACTCCATGTCCTCATCGCCCCGTATTCTTCGCATTGGTTTGGAAACCAATAACTTGAGGAGCCCAGAGGGTGTCCTACATCGGTAGTTACATTCGCCGGCTAGCGTCAGGAGCTTACCTTGCTCCCATATCAAGCAGGAAAACATAACTATTCGGACACACAGGTGATGTTGAGCTGGAAAGCCACGGCCAGAATCAGAGCACAAAGCGCAGTGTTCAAGGCCATGCAATTATGCAAAACGTACGATACTTATATCCACTCTATGACATCCTCCCATCCCATTCCCACCACATAAGCCCTCACGCAAACCGCTCTCTGCATTCACCATGCCCCAACTACTGCGTCTTCATGAAGTTCTGGTCCCGAATCCTCTGTCGGTTCTCCTTCCTCAAGCGCACCTTCTCCGCCTTGCCGCCGGGACCGTCGTCGACCAGCGCGGGCGGATCGAGCAAGCTCCAGAGCCATGTCGGGTATTCTTCATCTGGAAGCGCAAGTACTGGGGGTTGATCCTTGCGATAGTTGAGTCCCGCGAGGATGGTGTTTGGAGCACATGTGGAGCGTGAGCCTGCAGGCCAGCGGGGGATGTCGCATGTGCGTACGCGCAGCACGGATTCAAAGCGCGTTCGGAGGGACATACGAGATGCACGTGGTCAATCAACGCATCACAGTATTGAATACCAGAGGGAAGGGTAGACAGGTCGTGTCAGCACTCCTCGACTGACGAGACACATGCACGCGCACCTTCCGGTATCTCAGGAACCACGGCCTGAATGGTTGCCTGCGGTGCAGATTCACCTGGGGCTGTTCCCTTGGCCTTGGGCGCCGCGTAGTTCCGCGACGTCGACGCTATTGGGGCCGTCGGGCGGCGCAGCGCGAGGCACGGTCTGAGGGCGCGGAGAAAAGACATGGTCGTGACGTGACGCGAGTCTGTCACGCGGAGGGCGTCGTTTTGTCGCGTCGGCGCGTCGGCGTTTTGCGCCTACTTATGCGCGTAAAATTTACCACACTTTATTTGCTCACACTTTGGAAATAGTGTTAATGCAATCACTTTCAAAAGCAAACCAGCTGCAGTTTTTGTCTTCAATCAGAAATTTCGCCTGGCCTGAATTTACATGAAAGACTAGTTCGATGACAGTCACGTGCCCCATGGCTGAGTTGGTTACACTTAGTGACTTACAGCGTCCGACTGTTATTTGTTGGGTTGGTAAAGAAACATACATCGGAAGGTCGTGAGTTCGAGCCTCACTGGGGCAGCACTTGATATTCTTTTGTCACGAGACATGCTGAGACTTTCGCCCCCGGTGCTTCTATTCTCGGCCTCGATTTTTTGTTATAGGTTCCTTAATCTTGATCTCAGTAACTGTGATTTTTTGGCAGAGCTTGCTCCCCCAGGCTGCCCCTCACTATCAAGGATCCAGATGTCGACAATCTAACGAGTCATTATGAATGACACAAACTGTAATGTACCGCATGCCCCATGGCTGAGTTGGTTACAGCGTCCGACTGTTACCTCTCTTCAGAATTCTCATCGGAAGGTCGTGAGTTCGAGCCTCACTGGGGCAGGTACAGCGGATCTGTAAGCTTTGCATCCATGCGTACCGAAGAATGATGAGGTTTTCCGTACACTTTTACATGCTGCAACAAAGAGCATCCTGTATTCTTATGAAATCGCATTTTTCCATCATCGAATTGTTCAAGCCGAACAGCCGTCTACAACAGTTCCAAGTTCGGAGGTCCCACGCCCAAGCCATCCTCCCGGAAGCGCCCACCCCGGGCACGTTGGCCTTGGCTTTGAATACTTACAGTCACCACGACCACAGAATAGCGAACGCATCGCTTCCTCCTACGTCTCGTCGACATGCAACATGTTAGACGGAGGTCACTGTATGAAGAATAAGTGTCTCCGTTCGTTGCACTGCTGACCACACACTAAATTGATCGGTGCAGTGTCTCGCATACGCCCTTCTGGACTAGCGGCTCACCAAGTTCAAACCGCTCATAGCACCTCTAAACAAGAATCATAACAGCATGGTGTTTGGGATGATTTTGAGACCTCGTCTGGACGACTATCTCATACTTGACAGGTGGCGGCGCTGAGTCCACCGCATCGACAAACGTACGCGCGAGTGACGAGTCCTGCAGTTCCGGTATTCCAGTGTTGCCCGCCATTCTAAAAGGAAGATGCATACTCTAACCATGCTCACCGTCATCATTCTGCTCACCCTTTACAGAACTGTACTGTAGTTATGGAGAAAGTTGACGCCGACCCACTTAGGATAGCACGCCCACTCGCGCTTCAAGGGTTATGATACCTATTGCCGCAGCCGCTCGGATGGTGGGAGTCCGACGCTGGGCCACTGATGATCTTTTCTGCTTCCCCGATCAGCCTGCAGGGGTTCAAGTGTGGCCCGTAAACCACAAAAGACTTACCACATTTGTTCCGTAGGCTGGATGCATCAAGTTTATGGCGGACAGGCTCCGNCCGGCCGCGACGTGATACATGAGGGAATTGTAAGTGGTCTAATCCTATGTATGCGCTACGCCCAGTGCTGATACAACGGCCTGGGGACTTTGATTTAGGGCCTGAATGCGGGACTAGATCATAATGACACGCTGCGGCGTGTCGCGCTAGGGACGACAGGATTAATACCCTGTGATCACCCGATTGATATCCCAGAACACCTCCGCATCTCATCGCGCGAAACGCTCGATCGAGCTGGCGTCGGGCCTGACGAAGTGGCCGTCGAGGGCCGTGCCTGCGGCGTGTCTGGTGAGATCGTGTTTTTGGTGGTTTAGCGAAACCGAGGGACATCTTTGGGGTGCTGAATATCCGAATTTCAAAGCTGTTAGTTTGGGATCTTGCGGTCATCTGAATATCCACTTCGCCCGTTTGCCTACGCCCGATTCACAATGGCATTTTTTCTGGAAATTGGTCTCGCGAGCGCTGACTTGCCGTTCTCACCATGGTAGGAACCTGCTGACGGCTGAGCGTTGAGCATGTTCGTTATCGTAAGTTGAGTTATAGCCTCGCGTTCAGCAGTCGTGTGCTAACTTTTGCCTTCGCTACGCATATTACATCACATCCACCAACATCCACAGGCTTCTATAAGATATCCCGTATGCACTGATGTCGTTCCGTGGTATTGACCTCATGTCGATGCAAGATACAATTGAGCCGAGGACCTATCTATAACACACCCTCAAACCCGATGACTTTTGACGAGCCCACCGGCAGCGCAGGCGATGTTCTCGATTAACACCGCTGCAACCGACTCTTCATCGCGGTTTTAATGAACGAGATCATGCGAGTCCATGTAGTACACTGTACGCTGATGCGAAAGATCTCATTCATGGTCTACAACACTCGGACTCCATCCCGACACCGACGGACAGCCATCGTGCAAGATCATTAAGCTCAGGAAGGGTCTCGATGGACACAGCCGCACGTTTTCCGTGAAATGCACTCTCATGTCTCTCAATCACGGTGATGCGAGATCGTTCCTCCCTGCGAGATTGGGCTCGTCGACAAGCCCACAGCTGTCGACGTTAGCACGTACTCCTGTCTGGTGTCGCGTAGCTGCATGGAGACCGTCCTCGACCGCACCGCAGGGCGGTGCGCGGCGGTGCGGGCCTATGGGGCGACAACCCAGCCCATGGTGACAGCGTCGGGCCTCGTGCAGGTCTGCGAGGATGTTTGCGACACGTTCTCGAACGTGGGCATGCATCGTCGCTCCGAGTCCGAGTGAGGGTGTGTCAGTCGTTGTGCTGCTGCCGGTCTCCGAGTTTGCGAGTTATGGTCCGGGATCGGGCAGTGCTTACTCGCCGGGAGCGATTGATGTCCGAGTTGCACGATATGGCACCGGTGTGAATTATCGTAACGCAACGTCCAGAGACAGCAGGCTCTCCTGCGCGGGCGCACACAATTTTCTGCGAGGTGGCCCAGCGAGAGGCTTTTGCTGAAATTTTGGAGGCCATTTTCGAGAGGCGCGCGGCACGGGGGGTCGGCATGCGGGAACGCACACCGCTGAGTTTGAATGGCACGCGGCAAGGGCCGAGGGCAAGGGATGATGGAGGCGAAAAATTGTTATCACCGAGCTCGACGACTCAACCCACGACGGTTCCATCGATCTAACAGCAACCACCCAGACAGCACCACTACCACTTCCAAGTTCTAGTCGACACCCGTAGTCGACACTTGGATCCTATTACAGAAAAGCACAATATGTCCGCGTACGTACCTTTGGATTGGTTTTGATGGCATCTCTCATCCGCCCTGCAGCGAAGATACTCTCCAGGATGTGCCCGAGGGCGAGATTGAGTCCAACTGGGACCAGATTGTCGACAAGTGAGTAGCTGGCTTCTGTGGGCTGAGACCGACGCTGACGGGCCCCTAGCTTCGACAACATGGAGCTGAAGCCCGAGCTGCTTCGCGGCGTTTACGCATACGGGTGAGTAGTGCCTGCTTTTGCCTCTTTTTCCTTGCTCAAAGTGTCCAGTTTTGAGCGGCCCTCGGCCATCCAGCAGCGCGCCATCGTGCCCGTCGTGAAGGGCCACGATGTCATCGCGCAGGCGCAGTCCGGCACCGGCAAGACCGCGACATTCTCGATCTCCATCCTCCAAAAGCTTGACCCGAATATCAAGGGCACCCAGGCGCTGATCCTCGCGCCCCACGCGCGAGCTCGCGCAGCAGATCCAAAAAGTCGTCGTTGCGCTCGGCGACTACATGAACGTCGAGTGCCATGCGTGCGTCGGCGGCACGAATGTCCGCGAGGACATGGCGAAGCTCCAGGAGGGCGTCCAGGTCGTTGTCGGCACCCCCGGCCGTGTCTTCGACATGATCAACCGCCGCGCGCTGCGCACGGACACGATCAAGATCTTCTGTCTCGACGAGGCCGACGAGATGTTGTCCCGCGGTTTCAAGGACCAGATCTACGAGGTCTTCCAGCTCCTGCCCCAGGACACCCAGGTCGTGCTCCTCTCCGCCACGATGCCGGCGGACGTGCTCGAGGTCACCAAGAAGTTCATGCGTGACCCCGTCCGTATCCTCGTCAAGCGGGACGAGTTGACGCTTGAGGGTATCAAGCAGTTCTACATTGCCGTCGAGAAGGAGGAGTGGAAGTTGGACACGCTCTGCGATCTGTACGAGACCGTTACGATCACCCAGGCCGTCATCTTCTGCAACACACGGCGAAAGGTCGACTGGCTCACGGAGAAGATGCACTCGCGAGAGTTCACGGTGTCTGCCATGGTACGTGCCTGCCTGTCTCCGTGCCTCATACGTCACTGACGAATGGACGTTTCGTTCCTGTGCAGCACGGCGACATGGAGCAGAAGCAGCGCGAGGTGCTGATGAAGGAGTTCCGCTCGGGCTCCTCCCGTGTCCTGATCACGACGGATCTGCTCGCGCGTGGCATTGACGTGCAGCAGGTGTCGCTGGTCATCAACTACGACCTGCCGACGAACCGCGAGAACTACATCCACCGTATCGGCCGTGGCGGTCGTTTCGGACGCAAGGGTGTCGCCATCAACTTTGTGACGACGGACGACGTGCGCATGCTGAGAGATATCGAACGTGAGTTGTCTACGCTTTGACTGAATTATGTGAGAATTCTGATCCACGGCGACTACAGAGTTCTACAACACCCAGATCGATGAAATGCCCCTCAACGTCGCGTAAGTCCCTCTGCCCTGATTGCCGTTGGAGATAGATCGCTGACGTTCTACCTCATCTGCAGCGATCTCATCTAGACACACACGCCTCTCATCATTCGCTTACGACCTCGGCACGCCAGTCAGACCGTTCTCAGCCAATCAGTACTGTACCAAGAGCCATTCGGCTACTCCCTCCATCATTCCGTCTCTTTTTTTCCCAATCTTGCCAGCCCTGCCCTCGTGTTACTGTCTGTTTATTTCCCTTGTTTGCTCTGTTGCAAAAGCTTTTTTGCGTCGTCGCTAGGGCGAGTGCGGGCTCGGGCTACCTCTGTGTTCTTGTCTCCATATTATGCGTAACGGTGTTGTAGTAGAGCAGCTGCCAATGCTTGTATTCCCAGCTCGTCGTCGCTTGACGGCACAAAATGCGATCGCATCAAATGCAGAAGTGGGACGAAGTGAGATGAATCGAGAGACAGCAACAATAATCAAAAATCAGAACGAGCGACATCGAGGGGATGGAGGGTGAATTGGACTGATTGATCTGGACCACGGGATGGGCCGGCAGGGACGAGGGAGCACACAGCCAGTGGCGGGCACTGCCTGCTAGTCCCGCCTCGAGCCCAGCCTTTCCGTGGCGCCGACTACGACAGCTCCTCAGTTACTCTGCTCCCATCATGCCCCACACCCGACGCCATTTTTTTCTTATTTATGGCCGCGCTGTTCCCCCGACGAGTCATCTGCCCCCCACTGTACTTCGCCTGAGCCACCCTAGGCCACGCTTTGCCTTTCTGACTCTGCCACCTTACTTCATTGTTACTCGGTCACCGGTGGCGTACCCGACCGCGACCCCCATTGTCCGAACGGCCTGCGAGCGGGCCACTGACACCGACTTGTGCTTGACGCACCGGACGCTTTGCGATTGTAGACGCCAGACATGGCCCTGGTCGAGCGCAGCCTGAACCGGGGACACTTGGCTGGGATGCCGTATAAATACACTCCGGTGAGCCACGGTCCGCACTGTCTCCCTTGCCCTCCGCTCACCGATACCCATGCCCACGCCCGCCCATGCCCTCCCCCCGCTCTC
>SEOQ01000191.1:0-38696 GCA_004679275.1 Dentipellis fragilis
ATCTAACAGAAGATGAGAAGTATATATACATATGACAAAGATGTAGCATACCGTCTCCCATGTCACCATCCCGATGGATCATAACCATGAGTGCCGGATGTCGTTTCAGGATGTTGTAGGTGAAAGGAATCATGATAATGATACTTGAAGGGGGTGCGTTTAAGGATAGACGGGAGAGACGTTTGACAAAAGATGCTAGTAGTGTCGCGGGTAGGTGACTGTGATAGTAATCAGCAGAAATACTCTGAAATTTTTGATAACACGCACGAAGAGCTTAGGAAAAGGTCTGCAAGACGGAGAAAGCGTGCACGATGCTTTAGATGAAGAAGGTCTTTGTCTAAGAACGCATATAGTCGGGTGTAGAATGACGGGTAGTCACTATCAAAAGACACTAGTTAGGAAAACTCTTCTTCATGGTGCATGTACTCACAGGTTATACTCCTGCATCAAAATGAACAAGGCATTCAGGGCCAGCAGCCCAACTGCCCCGCCTTCAGCAATACAAGTAAGCCTAAGCAAAGTTGGAGTCGAGGATGACGCTTACCATAGTCAACACAAGAGCTGACCCAGTCCATAAGCATAACGGCCCGTGTCAAGTGAGGCATCACGCCCCTATGCATGAAGTTCAATGCCCTCATGGACAGCGCACTGTTGCTATTGGAAGATTTGTCTGATAGTTGGGGGAGCAGCGTGAGCCACAAGCGCGTATACACAGCACGGTGAGATGAAAGGGAGTGAAGGGATTGGTGCACAGTGAGCTGGTGGAGTCGGGCAGATGCAGGCGCTGGCTTGTCATCTTTGGGCTTGTCCTGATCATCGAAGAACTTTCGCCAGTCGTTTCCATCCTCCTCGTCGGAGGACGGCTGCTCGTCCGCGTCATTCCGGCCCTTGGCCGACTTGACCTTTGGAGGTTTGACGCCGAGCTCCTCGACCCACCACGTATCGATGTCGGATTGTGTAATGGGGAATGAAGTAAGTCGCTCTAACAGAGATAGCACGTTCTCACAGACGTGAGGGTACTTTTCTGGAGTCAGTTCCGCGAGTATAGGTCTTTAAAAGCTTGATTAGCTGACCAGAGNAAAGAATGTGCAAAGTATCACTCACTGGGCGTCGCGCATAAAGAACCAGCGGATATCATCATAGATATTGAGATATTTCCCGAGAAACAAGTCACGTATGTCTGCATGCATTGTTTCACCAGCAAAGGGGCTTGGGCATTTGCGTCCGCCGCGTGATGATGGCGGTGATAGGAGCAAAGCACGTATGATTTTCTTGAAGAACGATACATGGAACTGCGGGCGTGTAGATGACTTGCTGAGAGAGCCGGAGAGATGTTTGAGGAGCGAGAATAAGATACTCAAAGCAGACGTCTAATGTAGGAGAATGATACTTCAGCATATAGAAGACAAAATGCAAGACTTGACGTACCCTCAAACCAGACTCTTCATCCCTGAGCAGAGAGTGCAGAAAATCGCTGAATTCATCAAGCCTTTCAAGTATCCACTGCCTGACAACCTTGCTCCCCTCTTCATTTTGTGGTTCCAGTGCACCTTTGGCTATGAGTGACACGAAGATGCGGTATAGTGCATAAATGCATTTGTGGACAGTACCAGCATCGGGAGAGGTGCACGCGAGGTGAAGCAGGTCGGTAAGCGGGTTTAGCGAGGCATTCGCGGCGATGGCATCTGTAATACTGGACTCCAGGCGACTGACGATCTCTTTACCACCAGAGTCTTCGGATATCTTGCGTCGTTTCGAAGAAAGAGCTAGGGATGAAGGAGGCATTGTGTAAGGAGCCGGTGGTCGCGTCGAACGCGTGAGCGAATCCCTGAAGCAGCTGCACACGCGCCAAGTCAAAAACTTGAGTTTTGCTGCACCAAACTGGATACTGTACAAGTTCCCCTCGCTTGTTTCTGCCACTTTGAAGGCACGTTAGAAGCAGGAAATGAAATTGTTGCTTATGTACTATATACTGATACAGATGACAATATCAATCAAGAACAGCGATTAACGCACTACACGCATTACAACAAGCCCGAGACAGAGGTAAGTAAAACACAAGCATCCCATGCGCAGTGCTCGGGTATTGCAACATACAGAGCGATCTCGTTGACACAAGATGCGTCCATAGATAATTTATACGAGGGTCCATGTCCTCGCCCCAAGGACCGCTCTTTTCTCATCCTTCGCGTGTACAACCGCTTGGACCATGCCAAGTAGTGATGTCGTGCCGAGTGTCACTCCTATCCGTCCATGCTGAACAAATCGTCGTCGTCGCCAGTAACCACAGGTCCGCTCAACGGGCTCAGAGGCGTGCCGCCATGTGGCCAGTTCTTGCCGCTGGGTACACGCGATCCCGGAGCAGAAAACGTGCCTGTCGTAGGGCCAGGCGCAAACGACGGCCGTGCTGCTGCGGCACTCGAGTAGGACGGACGTGCGCCTAGTGGCTCGAAGGCACCCACAGTTTGTTGGTTACTGCGAAGGTGGTCTGCCATAGAGGTGTTGCCAGGCGACATGCCGAGCCACTCGCTGAAGGCACCATGCCCGCTGCTCTGGAGACTCGTTCCGGGAGCAAAGTGAGGCGATTGCGATGCGAATGCGGCCGACGACGATGGTGAAGGAATGACAGGGGGAGGGGGTAGCGCATGGATCCGCGAGTACCCAGCGGCAAGGCCCTGCGGCAAACTTTGACCCGGCGCATGCGCCTGCAGCGCAATTGCGGAGGGGGAAAGAGTGTTGCCTCCTCGACCTTCTCCATCTCCTCCGAACTCGGGACCACGAGAAATGGGACGACCCAGTTGGAAAGGCTGGCCACCAAGCGACTCCGATGTGCCGTCGAAAGGTTGTCGTGAAGGTGGCTCATTGATCCGGGCCAGAAGATTCGCTGCATTCGCACCTGGCGGTGTGGGCGTGTAGGCACCAGGACGAAGAGTGGGAGTGCCACCGGAGCGATGAACATCAGACTTGGAGTTGAGATAGTGATGATGGATACCAGGTAAAAATGCAGCAGACGCGTTCGAGGGAGAGAGGAAGGCATTCGTGTGATCTTCGACTAGCGATCGTCCTCCAAAGGCGGAACTCGACTTGAATGAGGTAGGAGTGCCACTGCCCAAACCAATCAGACCGCCTGTGTTCGGGGTGCCATGGTCAATAGAGCGATGGGGAGATCCAGCGACAGGTTGGCTCGTGTCGGCCCATATCGACTTGACATCGCCAAGCAGAGAGGGAGCGGGCACAGATCGCGAGTAACGATGGTGAGGTGTTTCGACGCCAGTTCGAGGTGCACCGCTCCATCCATCCTTTGCTGTGAGGCCCGGGGGCGGAGGCTGCACGTTGGACGCATTGCGGGAATAACGCCTCGACCGCTCCTCCGGAGTTAACAAGTCTGTCAAAGAACTGGGAATGAACTCTTCGAAGTCTTCGTCCTCTACTACAACCTCATTAACAGCTTCGGACCTGCCTAGACGCCTGCCAGATGACGTGATATCACTCTGCCATGTGTGTGACGCGCCAAGTGAGGCAGCCAGGCCAGAACGCGCCTTGAACTCGGCTGAACGGTCGCTCTTCTCGTAGGAGAGAAATATCGACTGTGCGCCGGGGGCAGAGAAGGGGGATGTTGAGAGGAATGCTGGGTTCTGGGCAGGTGATGTCCCAGGTGAAAAGCCGTTGACGCGTGCAGGCTGACCGGTAGAGGAGACGGATCGAGGAGGCGAACCAATGGGGCCGAGGTCTGATCCACCGACCGAATCCTGAAGACGGGCTGATGGGGTACTGAATGGCAAGGGCGCAGGCGAAGGAACGGCAGGAGGAGCATCGTGAACCTCCTCCGGTTTGTCTGCGTTTGGTTTATCGGTATCCGAAACCGACTTGTCCTCAGCAGTAGGGACGGAGCCCTGGGCAGGAGCACTCGAAAGTTTGTTGGTCTCGTCTGGTAGTCCAAATGACGCAAAGTCAGTGTCCTTGAGAGGAGGTGCCGGGGCAGATGGAGATATGGTCGCTTTCAAGGACATGGGGATGGGTGCACGTGCTGAGCCATGGAGGATTCGGGTAGGGGCCGTCGAACCCGACAGCAGAGGGTTGCGTGACTGGCCATTAGCGCCGCCTGCAGCAGCAGATGCGGGACCATTGTGAGCAGCGGCTTTATGTGGTTTTGAGCCCTTGCCAGATTCACGTTGACCACCTGAGGCGTTGTTGGCGTGTGCAGCGGCCTGCGCTGCCTTCTTATTTTTCCGATCCATGGCCATGCTCTGGCCGGGTAGGATGTGGGCTAGAGCACATTTATGGCCGAATTTGCAGTTCCCCTTGACGAACCATGCACAGACGTCCTTGTGCTGTCCAGGTTCAGGGACAGAATGGGAAAATGGGCAGGAGGAGCCAGCGGTGCAAGAGCCAACTTTGAAAAACTTGCATGGCACATGGGAAAGGTCTTTGGCTAGGAGTTGGGAGTAAGGCAAAGGAAACGATATGAAACAAAAAGATAGACACCTTTGGAAGGGCCCTTGGATTTGGAACCTTTTTCGCGGTCTCCGTCGCGATCCCGGTCCCGGTCCAGCTCTCGAGAGACATCCAGGTCACTGTTCTTTTCTACGGCGGGCATAGCGAAGGTGATGTGGGGCAGAAAAGTGGAAGAGGGACGAGAGCGCGAACGAGAAAGAGACGGGCGAGATGGCGAGTCGGTGCCCGAAGAGGGAGACGCTGGGGAGGTGGCAGACGGATCCGTCGAAATTTGTTCCGGTGCACGTGAGATGCACGTGGTCCGCGAGCGCGAGCGACTTCATGAGCTTCATGAAGTATTCTTCGACTTTGCCCGCGAGCACGCGCGACTTGGTCACGAAGACTTGTCGCGGGCGCGGTTCGGGGCACCCGGAGTGCTGCCAGGCGCGCTCGAGGCCGAACATTTTAAAGAGCATGGTTGTGGTTTTGCTGAATGGAGGTGTGGTTAGCAGTGTGAGCACTCAAGGAGAAGAAGAAGCTTACCCGGTCCCGCTGCGTCCTTGGACGTAGCATGAACGGTTGTATTCTATAACCTTTTGTTCATCTGGGCTGTAAGGATTATTGAGTTCGGATCAAGATGAGATATCANCATGATNACGACTTACGAGACATTGAAAACGTGCTGCACGTTTTGTCTCTCATTATACCTGTACAAAGGCAGTTGAAATTTGAGAGAGACTAGCTACCATCACGACTTCTCAGCACTCACCATTCAAAACGTTCTGGCGTCGCGGTTCGTCAGCCTGGCGAGAGGAAGAGGATGATTTTGGTCAATTGCATACCTCAGATATGGGAACATATTTTTCTAAGCTGAGTAAATTTCAGTCAGGCTGAAATCACCATCCAGAAAATGGCACTTACGATACTAGTTTATGTAGCTGACCGTGAGATGTCAGATGAAGTATGGTTCTCTGAAGACCGGAAGGAAATACAATATACCTGTTCTAAATCTTCTAAATCATCCTCCAGCATCGCGGGCGACGAAGTTAAAGGTTGTGACGGCACCGGGCCGAAAGACATAGGCAGGTATACATCATCGCCCGTATTACGGGGGTGACTTCTGGCGCGGCATCTGGTGAGAGGGTTTATCAAGTATGAGTATAAAGCTATCATGCGACAGGCCTCGTGGGGGGGGGGGGGGGGGCATACCGGTCACAGTAGAGTTGACCTAGCCTGGCGCGTTCATAACCAAGCTTGTCCCACAGTTTTCGCCGTACTTGGGTATGATCGTATATCCCGAAAATTCGTATAACTTGGATAATGTTAGCTTGATGTCATATGCTAAGGTGGCTAGATGCTACCCTGTTGAAAGCCCTGTATGGTTGATCAGTCCGATTTATGAGTGAAATGGAACAGGGTAGGCCGCTCACGCTGCTTTCGTACTCTTGCACGCAGTCAATTTGATACTAAAATACCTCGCATTAGTGCACGATGACGATGCCTTTCGAGCATGAAGGACTTACAACTAATCTCGGGTCGCCTGGCAGCCTCACTTCGAAAATATCCACTGGGACATTGTCATTGGACAATCTCTTCTGATTCACCTTTGAAAAGCGGCCATTCGACAACTCCCTGCAAACCGGTCAATACAACATCTGAGCCATGTCTATCATGCACAAATACTTCATCTTGTTCAGTACGATCTCGAACGCCCGTCTGTCGCCTTTCTGCAGCTCAGTCAGGTGGTTGATCGCACGGCCGGAGAGGTATATGCGCCAGGGCCCGAAGCCCTCCGCGCTTTCAGTGTATAACTGTGGGTTCAGGAAGGTGGCGAAGGGATTGATGTTGGTGGTTGGGCTTGTAACCTCGGTTGCGCTCAGGGGCATCACTGGGCTCATCCCAGGGCCCGAGCGCATGTCCTCGACGAGGGCCTGAGCAAAGTACATTTCTTTGAATATGGATGCCAGCTCAGGCCGGCGTAGGATGGTTAGGTAGGACTACAAATGAGTGTTAGCAGCTTGTACAAACGAGAGGTCGGCATGTCTATGTCCCACCTGGAGAATGCCTTTCTGGTCCTCTAAAACACGAGAAGCGGTCATCTCCGCATCGCGTTTGTTCGATGGGACGAGCATACCCAGGTCCCGGAAAGGCTTAAGGTCCACGTGTACATCTGCACGTGGTCCAGCTTTGGAGTACCGTCGCGACGCGTTTGACTGGGTTCTCTTCACTGGAGACATTCTACACTCTCCCTCGGATAGCGTCCCGCTCTCGAGCAGGTCACGGAGCGCTTTGAGGTAGGGCGAGGCGAGTTTCACTGCTTGATCGCAGACTGATAAGGTCGATGGCTTGTTCGCGCCGAAGTCGTACTCCAAAAGCGAGACGGAGAAACGGGACAGAAGCTGGAACGGGAACGAGGTGGCGGAATGGTCTTCGATGATGGTCGGGAATTGGTCGAAGATCCATTTATTCAAGAAGGCGGAGGTGCCTCCGTTGACAGCTGAGAGTGGGTGAAGTTGAAATGCCAGTGAATTCAGAGATAAGGGTTATCATACCTGAGAATATGTATTCAAGACAGTATGGAATCCGGAGTGCATTTTCAAGGATACAAGCGGTGTTTTCTCCACCGAAGGTGCCCTCTAGAACGTACAGGGCCGCGGCGACGTCGTCGTCGGTCTGTAAAAGTTCCGGTTTAAACACGTTCAAACCAAATATGACTCCGGTGTTCTTGTTTGCCATAGCGTTGTGACAAGGTGTGCGATATGCAAGAAAACGCTACGAGGGAGATAGCAGAGGCTGGCACGAGCAGCAGATACGCGTCCTCATTTAAGGCGGCTGCGGGTGGCAACGAGGACGCGTCATGTTCGACGGATCCTCGCCTTCTGAATCCGTGTACACAAAGACGCCGTCTGCGCTAAGTTTATACCCGATCTGTAGACTCAAGTGCGGCTAAGCACACGCCCCCTTTTGCAATGCTTTCTATAGGAAGGTCGAGAGGCGCCAACGCCGCGTTATCTGGTCCTAGGATGGCGATGATGAGTTCGATAACGGAATGAAGCGTGATAGAGAAGGAAATGAAAGGCAAGGCGACGTTCTGGGTTCTTGGATCGAGCTGCTGCTCTGAACGTGGGAGGGGCTTCGGAGGAACATAACGTCTAGAATAGCCGTCCTTTGTCCATGGCACGATGCACTGCGAAAGACCCGGGATTGATTCAGCCGTCGGACGACACCCTGGACGAAAGGCGAGAGACGCCGTTATCGTTACCCGAGCATCGTACCTCGATATGCACGGCACCTTCCTGGCGTTTTCCATTCAGTTAGTATCCTGCTAGCGCTGATGGTGAATCGGCGTTGTCCATGTCTTCGCTCGGTAGCAGTCTATGCTATATCAAAGAAGAAAAACACCACATTTGCATACACCACGATGCCGAGATGACTGCATTTTTTGAACGGATGACAGAGAGAACGGCGAGCTTGAGCATTTCGTGGAGGAAAGAGGGCAGGCCGCCGCAAGACCGAAGCGGGTATCTAGTGAAAGCCACGTGGGGGCGCGTGGCGCGCCTGGGCAAGACGACAGCGCCCAGTTTGGCCTGTTACCGCACCTCCCCACTCACCTCCACCGTGTACGTCCTCTCATCCTCCTCCTCGCTCTTGCTCACACATTCTACGCTCGCCAGCCGGTCAACATGCCCCCTCCTCACTATGACTTCCTCATCAAGGTGAGCCTTGTCGTGCTGTACCCAATTACCCCTCCCTAACGTCACCCGCCAGCTGCTGCTCATCGGCGACTCAGGTGCGCACGAACACAGCGGTCTCTTCATGGAATTGAAGACTAAATGTTGTCATCCGGATGCGCTTCTCTTCGTGCAGGCGTCGGCAAGTCGTGTCTGCTGCTCCGTTTCTGCGACGACGCTTGGACGCCGTCCTTCATCACGACGATCGGCATAGACTTCAAGATTCGCACGATCGAGCTCGACGGGAAACGCATCAAGCTCCAGATTGTGCGTTCTCTCTTACAATTGCAGGTGTTTGTGTGCTGCTTCAGCTGACAATTGTGCGTGTATGTGTGTGTAGTGGGATACAGCAGGCCAGGAACGTTTCCGCACGATCACGACTGCCTACTACCGCGGCGCGATGGGCATTCTGCTCGTCTACGACGTCACCGACGAGCGGTCTTTCAACAGTGCGTTCCTTTTCGCCCTCGCCCTCGACCCTACTGACGCCGCGCACAGACATCCGCACCTGGCACGCGAACATCGAGCAGCACGCCTCGGAGGGCGTGAACAAGATCCTCATTGGGAACAAGTCCGACTGGGTCGACAAGAAGGCCGTCACGGAGGAGCAGGGCCGCGAGCTTGCAGACGAGCTCGGCATCCGCTTCATGGAGACGTCCGCCAAGATCAACGAGGGCGTCGAAGAGGCCTTCTTCACTCTCGCACGGTGCGTGCTCCCTTCTCCGTCCTCGTCCTCGTTCCCGCGCTGCGATCCTGAGCTGAGCGTGCATACAGGGACATCAAAGCGCGTCTTATCGACTCGCAGGCGGACGCTGCTGGCGCACCGGGCGGCTCGAACCACGCACCTGGCTCGGTCTCCGTGAACCAGCCCGCGACGACAGCCGCGCCCGGCTGCTGCTCATAAGTAGAGACGCTCCTCCCTCCCCCAAGGATCCCGCACCCGTCAAGTGCGCCCCGGTGGTTGTGCACACGCTGTTGTTGTACTGGATACTTATATATCCTGCACTTTCACTGTCCCTGTCCCTCGCATCCGCCCCCTCCCGTGTCCTATGTCCCGTGTCCCCGCGTCCCGTGTCCGCGGGTGCGGTTTCTTGCCTGTCTCCGTCTTCGGCTTCTGCATTTACGTACGTACGTAGCTCGTTATCGTTACATAGGCCGTGTCTCTGTCTGTAATGCGTGCAATGGACAGCCCTATCGTTTTCTTACCCACTGCCTTTCCAACCCCTCTCCGTTTCCGTTTCCGTCTCTCGTCCGCCCCAAATTCAAGAATAAGCAGTATTCTACAAGTTACAACCTCGGCAAGTACTAACAGCGCGATACATACAACCGAAACCAACGCTCCTTCCTGTTCCTCAACATAACATGCCCAGGCCTGCTCTCTCTACACAACGCTCATATTCCAATTCCCGCCCCACCACCGCCGTATACGCTCCGCGCCCCACTCCTCATACTCCGCGCGCGTGACACCCGTGCGCGCAAACCCAGGCGTGCGCGCAAAGTCCGCCATCCCGCGCCACGCGTCGCACGGCGGGTCGCGCGCGCGCACGATCGAGAGCGGCATCTCGGGCGGAAGCAGCGGGCGCAGGGTCGCGTGCAGGCGCGCGGAGAGCCCGGGGATGTGCGCGGCGCGCCGGTGAGGAAGACGTTCTGTGTGCCGCGGCGGTATGGTAGCAGTAGCAGTCGTTGGCGTTGAGCACGTTGTGAAAGATGAAAAAGAGGAGGCGCGCACCTGGACGAGCCGCCCGCGCTCGGGGGCGGAGAACGCGCTGAGGACGGTCTGTATGACCTCGCCGAGCCCCGCCGAGTCGATGCCCGCCATGCCGGGCGAGAAGTACGCCTCGCAGACGCGCCAGCGTTCCGTGCTCAGGTGGATCCGCGTGTTTCCTATGCGGGAGTGCGCGCGCGAACCAGCAAATCGGTGAATCAGCATGTGCCCAGGTCCGGATGCGCGAAGAAAAGAAGGGGGGACGCACCCTCGGCGTCGCCGTCCTCGTACTTGGGCCGGAACGCGCTGATCAGCGCCGAGCGCTGCGACGCGCGCGCCGCGTGCGTGTGCTCTGCGCTGAACGTCGGATCGTGCGCGAGCAGCTTCGTCTCGACCGCCTGAAGCTGCGCGAGGTCGTCTTCCTCGTCTTCCGACGCTGCCGCCGTGTTCTGTCGTGCCACATGGATCCATCAGCCTTGTTGCAGAAGGGGGTGTCAGGATGGAGGATGGGACGTACGATTTTGCGGTAGATCATCCAGTCCGCGTCGTCTGCGCCGAACGTGTCCTCTACAATGGAGAACGGACTCTTGAGAATGTGAGGGGTAGGAAGGAACAAAGGGTACGCACCGCCGCCGACCTTGCGCCGCTTCTTCGGCACGCGCTCATCTGCCGCAAGAGTCGCGATGCTTTTCATACGTGCCTGTGACGCCGCACTCTTGCGATCGCTCAACGCTGTCTTACGCCGGCTGCGCTCTTTCATGCGGGCAATGATCGCCTGCGGGGTTCATTAAGCANATGCAGAGAAATACAGTGATTTGGAAAGAAGAGCGTACCTCCTGCTCAGCGCGCAGCTTGCCCGCCCACCCCGCAAGGTCACGCCCGCGCTCCTCCGCTTCACGCCGCTCCTCCGCCTCCCGCTCTTCGCGCTCCTTTTCCTTCTCCCGCCTTGCCCGTGCGCGTGCTTCAAAGCCAGCCTTCATCAATTTCTGCTTGCGCTTTTCTTTCAGGCCTTCCTCGTCAAGCTGTGTGGCGTATGGGTCAATTGTTTCAAAGGGAAGGGGACGGAGAGGGGGGGGAGGTAGATATACCTCAGCATCGGGGACGTCGACGAGTGGGAAGGAGGGCTCTTCCTGCTGTAGGTATAGGTGAGGAGTAACAATGAGTGAGCAGGTGTAGTGGAAGGCGGAGAGGAGAGTACGGACCGTGCCCTCGTCGCCCTCCGAAGCCTCTTTCTTTCGCGCACGCTTTAGATCGCCCTCGAGCTTCTTGATCGCCTGGTCGAGCGCGCCGTCGTCGCTGAAGCCTTCTGCTTGCAAGGAATGCTGTCGCAACATGAATGCTACATGAGCATTTTATAGTAAGCAGGGGAAATGTGTAGAGTATACCTCCCACTCCCGCCGGCTCTCCTCCGCCTTGCGCGTCTTCAGCTTCGTCAAGTACTGCAGATCGCTCTCCTTCTCCACAAGCTGTACCGTACATCGGAACTCAGAACTCAGAACTTGATGCTTGCTAGAGAGTAGGAGCAGGACGTGCGCACCTTCTCGACACGCGCCTTGGCCGCGATCTCCTGCAGCTTACGCCCCTGCTCGCGCCGGCGCTCCGCAATGCGCGCGAGCTCCTCTTCGGAACGCTCATCCGCCGCGGGCAGGACGAACGGGAACTGCACGATGCGCTCCGCGGCGCGCAGTGCGTCCGGCGAGCGCAGCTGTCGAAGGAGCGCGGGGTAGTCGGGGGCGACTTCGCAGAATGTTTGCAGCATCCACTACGACACAGTGTGTGAGGAACGGTTGTTTGCGGGATATAAAATGGGGGCATACGTTTGTTTGAGCGGTGGTGACGCGCGTGGGGAAGTTGGGGTATTTGAGCTGGATGAGCTTGAGGAGGTATTCAGTGGACTGCTGCGCGCCCCATGGTATCCTGTACGCATATACCCGCGTAAATGGCCGTCAGATGTGTTTTGTGGAGGAATGTGGCAAGGATACCTACCGTTTGGCCTGGCTCATGATGCCCTTGCCGTTGAGAATGGGGATAACGGCTGTAGAGGCGGTGTTGAAGGAGACGACGAGGCCGTCGGCAGTAAAAGGTGCGATTGGTGGTGTTGGGAGCTTGTTGTGGTAGAAGGACATGACACCATCGACGGCGTAGGTTACGGAGGGGACAGAGTAGAGCTCGAAGAGCAGTTCGGAGGTTACTAGTATATGCGGTCTCAGTAGAGGTAAGATGGAAGAAACGAGGGCGTACGGGCGCGAGAGTGGAGGGGCGAGGCGAGACGCTCTGTCATAAGGATTGGGTGGTCGATTGTTGGAGTGTCAATGCCGAGTTGGATGAAGGTGTAGTCGAGGGCATGCTCCTACTTCGCAGAACGTTTCAGTTAGTCAGTCATGGTACAGGGAGATGAAGAGTGGATGACGAGATAGGTCATGGCAATTCCGTGGACTACATGCTGCTCGTAGAATTCAGGCGATCAAATTCAGGTGAGCACTTCGGATTTTACGATAGTAATATTAGCAAAGTCTGGCGCTCGGTCTTACTAGTATGAATGCGGGGGAGGCGATGTAGTCCATAAGTTCAATAGTCGCGGGTAACAGATTGATTTTGGTAAAGAATGCACAAGGAGTTGCGAAGCACTTATGTTGTCTAACACTTCGGAACGAAAGACGCCACTACGCACCTTCCACAACGTCCACGGAATTGCCATGACACGAACGAACATTACGGGTCACGTCAATGTAAACGCACTCACCAAAGCGTCAAAGTTCAGCAACACGTCTCCCTCCCATGGCGTCTTTGCCTGACTGCGTGCAGTGCTGTCTGACTCGACTGCATCTCCAAATAGCAGCACCTGGCGCCCGAGCTTGCGCTCCTTGTACTTCGCGACAACGTTCGGTGCACAGTGCGGGGATTCTGAAGTGGCGAAGCCAAAACGTAGGTTCGTTGAGCCGTTATCTATGATGAGTGGGGTGTGCGCGGAACGCGCGGTGTCGTAGGATTCGGGGGTAGGATGCGAGGGTGGGGAGGGTGTCGGCAGGCGTGTGATATTCAGTTCTGTGTCCATTGTTGATCAGGAATGGAGGTTCATGGAAAGACGGACGTGGAGAGAAACAAGAGGTGGGTGGGTGGAGAGTGTTGGGAATGTTGGGAACGTCCTTCGACAAAGGCGCTCACTGCGCGCTCAACTGCAACATCGACGGACGTCAGGATGTCGAGATGCTGCTTATTGATCTTTATTTAAATGCTTACATCCCTGACAAGCAACTTATAAAGCCAAAAGACAGTTACATATATTGGTTTGTAAGGGACAAGGGACTTTGTCCGACGACTACCTAGCGAGCCCGACGACGCCGGTGACTGTCGGCAACTTTGCCCATGACCATGTTCCAATCGATGCCGTTTTCTTTTGTTCCTTGCCCTGCCTCTCGTCCTCTCAAGCCTCTCGTTGACCACGGTATTGTCGGTCTGCAGCGTACTGACTTCGCGTCATCTGTGCAGTGCATACCTTTCACAGCAATCACTTGACACGTTCATAACAGCCCTTATCCGGATCGCTCGCCGGCGTGCTGAACCCATCTAGGAGATTTCAACCATGAGCTACAATGACCCTGTCGAACAGCGTCTGGCGCGACTCAACGAGTTCACGCTTGGTCTCTTGAAGGAGGCTTTGGAGGCGGACTACGGTGCAGATCTCACACCCGTGCTCCGGACAGCACTGGGCACGTATACCATCAAGCGGTCCGACATTCTCGACAGGTCAGACACGGACTCAACATATACTGTATCAGAAGTCAATTATGCTGTATCTGAATGTGAGCCCTGCCTTGGCTTATAATACCAGTACTCAAATTTCAAAGCTCACGCGTCACGTACAGACGAATCTCCCACCATCGCAGGCTTCGAGTCCGACGCGCACTCCATTTACTCTGCGGCCTCCTCCATCCCATCCACCATCGTCGAAATCCGGCCCTTCTTCTCGCACATAACGGGGCCTATCACCCTCCGCTCGTTCCCGCACCCAGACGTGTTCGCCCAAGTCACCGGCTCGCCGCAAAACACCTACATGCAGGACCCAGCGGCCGCATTCACGTACCTGCCGCAGATCCTGGACCGCGGGCGCGTGCTCTGGTCGACGCACGCGCGGAGCATCGTGCAGCTGAGCCCGACCATCGCAGTCAAAGCGGGGCCCGCGGAGGCCGTCGACACGACGGAGCATGCGCTCCTCGCGACGCTCGCCTCGCGCGCACCGGGCGTGCCCGCGCCGCGGCCGATGGGCATCGTGCAGATCGGGGGCGTCGTGTTCATGTTCATGTCGTGCGTGCAGGGCACGCCGCTGGACAAGTGCTGGGGCGAGCTCACCAAGGCGCAGAAGGTGTCCGTGCGGCGCCAGCTGAACCAGGCGCTGCACCAGCTCCGCAGCGTGCCGTACACACCCGGGACGCCGCTCGGCGCGCTCGCGGCGCCGTTCGCGTGCAAGGACACGCGCCCCGCCGCGGCGCTGTCCCCGTACGGCCCGGCGTACGTGCACACGAGCGCGCGCGCGATCTACACCGAGACGGGGTTCAACGACTTTCTGCTCGCGACGCCCCGCGCGCGCGTCGCGCCGGCGTATGCGCGGTGGGTGCGCTCGCTGCTGCGCGACACGCACCGGATGGTGCTCACGCACGGGGACCTGGCGGCCGCACAATATACTTGTCGCGCGCGAGGGGCACGCGGGCGACGCTCGTCGGGATCGTCGACTGGGAGCGTGGCGGGTGGTACCCCGAGTACTGGGAGCTCGTCAAGGCGCTCCGCACCCGCACGCCGGAGGACGAGAGCGACTGGTGGGAGTGGATGCCCGAGGTCATTGCGGGGTACCGCGCGGAGGTGGCGATTGATCGGGTGGTCGAGGCGACGATTGCGCCGCCTGGACAGCCTGGAGTCGGACAAGGACAGGGTAGTCAGGGGGCGGGGTGAGCAGATGGGTGTGACAGTTCTCTAATCCGCGCTTCGGAGAAAGGAAGGGCCGCAGTGTCTCAACTTCGTCTCAGCGTTCGCCGGGCTGTATGTCCCCCGGAGAGTCAAGGCACCATGGTCGGTCAAGTCGGGAGGGGGGAAAGGGTGGATGGATTAGTGCCATTGCAGCGAAGGTGTTGGTGCATGATGCTTCAATGGTTCGCACTCCTACCAAGCATACTGAGTATCGTGTCCAGTCTAGTCGAAGGTGCACAATTCGAGGATGGTTGAACGGCTCGAGTCCGTTCACGATGGCGACAGTTGCTTAAATTTGGTGGACTTTGAACACCCTTGCCTGAAGCTTTCGGGTTGAATTCATATCCATATGCATCAAGGAAATATTTCTGGCTGCTCATTCTCCCGTTGGGATGGGGGGATATGCCTACGACACAAGCTCGCACACGATCAGAGCTGGAACCCAATGCTATACGCGCGCGGCTCCAGCACCGCGCTGGGATAGGCTGCGATAGTGTTGAGTGGTGATGTCATCCACGTGGTTGACTCACAAGTCCGCCGCCGCCGCCACTTCTTGTTCTTGTACTTGTTCTCATCTCCCCTCTTCACGTCCACGCACTCATACGCCATGGCTAAAATCATTGTCCATGCGCAGTTCCCCATCAGTCCCTCGCCGGACGCAAGGACAGATCCTGCCAACTGGGTATGGCAGCCCTGCCTCGCCTTCCCCGCCGACAAACTCGCTGATTTACACCTCTCGTTGAGACCATTCAAGTGGATCCGCTATGCCACTGGTGTCGTCGTCGGTGCTCGGGGCGACCTGTCGCATCAACAGGACTCGCTTGCTATCATCAACTACAACGACGCTCTCCCCGACGCATCTATCGACTTATACTACCACCTCGCCGACCAGGAGAAATCCTCCTTTTTTCCACTCGATCCCGAGCTCGCGATCATCACAAGCTCAACCTTATCATCTCTGAGCGACTCCAGCGATCATTTCTTCAATGAGGTAGCGCAGCGGGACGAAGACCGATGCGTAGTGACAGGCCTGGACGTGAGAATATGCGATGCCGTACATCTTCTAGATCAAAGCAAGGGCAATGCGGTATGATTTTCCTCATAACTAAATCCTCATGATCTCATTTTCTGCAGTACATCGATGCATTTACCCGTGGAAGATCTCGAGGTCCCGACAAGAAGAACAGCATCGTAAGTGATATCGATAGTGTTCGAAATGGTATTCTTGTCGATGCAACATTGCACCGAGTACTTGGTTGTGAGTTTACTATCCTGGTGGTGCGTGCGGTCCATTCCTGCTTTACAGTCAAAGATCAATAATATCTACGTGCAGACCCCTAACTTTGCCATGGACTCCGGTGACATTGAGGAAGGTGCACAAGGGCAACGATTCACCGCCCATTTCTTCGAGCCCAGCCTCGCAAGGTTATATCGTGACTTTAACGGGCAAGCTATCCGATGCCCTCGCGATATGTCTCAGTGGCCACCTGCTGTGCTTTTCGACTCTATCTATGCCAGAACAGTCGTGCATTACTTTGGCATTCTGCCAAAAAGTGTCCTCGAGCCGTGGAAGGATATCTTTTACTCTACAATTTCAGCACATACAGGTAGCCAAGATGGCGATGCTCGGGACTTCGTGGCCGACAATGAAGTCAGAAAGCAAGAAGTGGAGCAGGACCAGTGCAGCGCACCGCAGGGCCGCAGGCAGGATAGTGTCGACCTTCTACTGATGTCATATGCGTATGTCCCAGCAGATGTGATGGAGAAGTATGTGACGGAGCGTCAGGAGACATTGGCTCGGAAAGAGCGCGAGAGCTTGGAGGTGATGGTCAGCTCGTGGAAAGATGGACTCGCAATTGGCCCTTGATATTTACGTTGTAGGTGACCCTGTGCGCTCTACGATACGGATTGTAGTTCTACCTTTTTCCTGTACATGTACCTTGTATGCCGGACTCCCAATGTCAATGGTCCACCACCTCGTCTTGCGAGATGAAGTGAGATGGACCCATATTCAAAGTACCCGGTGCGCCCACCGTCACCGTGACCTATCACTCGGTATCTGTCTAAGTACGCGTTTGTGCCAGGTACGAGTTACAGTCGACATGATGTTTCGAGTTCAAAGACCAGTCAATCACGCGCCAGGGGGCTGCGGGTATCATAGATATGTGGCCGAACAAGGCGAATCATGATTTAGATTGCTTCGGGAAGAGATGGTTCACCGGGACTACGTCACTGTTGTCCGTAGAGTATCGCTTCAATTCGTGCCCGAGGACAAACGTAGAAGTTTGCGTGGCTATAGCACTGATGTAGACTAGTTGTACACTTATGCCATTACACATTTCTGATAGTCCAGATGTTGAAATGGCTCGTCAAACGTCCTCGAGAGCTCGATTTCGGGTATAGCAGGGAACCCACGCAAACGCGCGCGCGAGGGACTTCGTAGCGCACTGCGAGACTAGATACAAAAGTAATATCTGATCGAATCTAATCAAGGCACCATGCGGCGCTCGAAACCAGTGCCAATTCCAACACCAGACGATATGGTGAAGACGAAAAATGATCGCGTCGGCGGCGTCGCTGCGGAGGGATGACGCAAACGCGATACCTATCTCCCCCGAGTCAAGCGGAAAAGGATGCCCGACCTTGAAATTTTTGGACGGGCGTATATGTGCGAGTGGCGACAGTTGGACGACGTCGCTCGCGAGCAGAGGACTCGGTAAGGACATCTACATATTTTCAAATGTTCAATCCAAAGGGGGACTGGGCCGAAAGCACGTGATCTGGTAGAGACATTGCGATTTAAACAAGTTTTCATCGCGACAGCGGAACGCTTGGCGCTAAGTCGTGCGGTGGAGGCTTCAATGATAACAGGCACGGCACTAAGCAGTTTAGTAGTTAACACTCGGGATTGCAACATTTCGCGTGCTCGTGCCTGCAATGCCGCCATCCTCCTCCATCGCCCCGCCGCCTACAAAACCGCCCGACGCGCTCGCTATGCAGTGTGCACTCTCGGCCATCACCCAGACGCGCTGATTCCTCCAGCACGGACGTAGGAATCAAGACAAGTCCAGATGTCGCGCAACGAGAAAGCCTCCATCCGTTCCGAGACTGCTCTGTCGACGCGTTCGGACACCAAGTCGGACGTGTTGCGCAGTTCGACAAGTCCAACGCCTCTGGATGACACCCTTGCCCAATTCAGTGAAGAGGAGATTGCGCAGGCATGGAAGAAGGTCGACTGGTACATCATGCCGGTCTCCGTTCTCCTGTACCTCGCATCCTACATTGATCGGTGCGTTCTCTATCGTTTTACCGTCGCAGCTCGCTGACGGACCTGCACAGCGCAAATATTGGAAACGCGAAAGTGCTTGGGATGTACAAGGCACTGGGGCTCACGGACTCGCAGTATACCACCGCGCTGTCCGTATTCTTCGTCGGCTACGTTGTCTTCGAGACACCATCGAACATTATTCTCAAGCGGACAAGCCCTCGATTCTACATACCCGCCCTCACTGTGAGCTTCTTCGGCCTCTTCTGCGTGTGCTCTGCGTATTCACACACGATTCGCACGTCTTCAAGGTCATCTGGGGCATCATCTGCGCGCTATTTGCCGTCATCAACAGTGCTTCAGGGCTAATTGCCATTCGGTTCTTCCTCGGGTTTGCAGAGGCGGGATTCCTGCCTGGTATCGTCTACTGGAGTACGCTTCTAATTCACTCATTTTTCTATGCGGAAATTGACGATGGTTACATGTGTATAGTTGGATGCTGGTATCCACGACAGATGCAAGGTCGGCGGTATGCCGTCTTGTATAGTTCCGTATCGGTGAGCATACTCGAATTTGAGGTTTCGCGATCAAATATTGACAAGCTATCGACAGCTGACTGGCGCGTTCGGCGGCTTGCTTGCGACCGCCATCCACACGCTCGACGGCGCTCATGGCATCGCGGGCTGGAAGTAAGGCGACCAGCTCTCTACTTTACTCGACTTACTGACTTTTGTCTCGCATCAGATGGATCTATATCGTTGAAGGCTGCACGACTGCAGGCCTCGGTCTCGTCGCTGCCCTTATCATGGTTTCCTACCCCGACACCGCGCACTTCCTCACCGACAGACAGCGCCAGATCATCCTCCTGACCAACGAAGCCGACCGCGCGCTCAAAGCCTCCGAGACATTCTCGCGCCCGCAGATCGCGTCCGCCTTCACCGACTGGCGCACCTACCTCTGGGGCCTCATTTTCATCACCACCTACATCCCCGTGTACAGCGTCATTCTCAGTCTGCCGACCGTGGTGTCGGGCCTGGGGTACAAGGGCACGACGGCGACGCTGATGGCGTGCCCGCCATACGGACTCGGGTTCGTGGCCGTGCTCGCGGCGGGGTGGACTGCAGATAAATACGGAAATTGGTTCTGGCACTACATCGTGGGTGTGAGCGTGACGATGGTCGCGCTGATCGTGCTCATGGCGGTCGAGAACCTGGTCGTGCGCTACATCATGTTCTTCTTCATCATGTTCATGTGCGCCCTTCCCCTCTTCATCCTCTCTTCGCGCCTTGCTGACGACAATGTCCGATGTCCGTAGGTTCGTCCCGATCTCCATCATGTGGGCCTGGCTGTCGTCGAACGTCGCGGGCTCTAACAAGCGCGCGGCCGCGACGGGCTTCATCTTCTCGATGGGTAACATCGGCGGCACGATCTCCGGGCAGATATACCGCGCCGCGTGGGCGCCGCGCTACGTCCAGGGCCACGCCATCAACCTCGCATGCTACGTGATAGCGCTGGTGGCCGGCACGGCGCTGTGGTGGTCGTACAAGCGCGACAATGCGCTGAGGGACGCGAAGGCGGCAGCGGAGACCGGGGCCGAGGGGGGGCCGAAGGAGGCCAACATGCTTGGGGAGGATCTCGGTGTTCTGGGCGACAGGTCAGTCTTGTTTGGTGCTATTACTTGCCAGTGCTGGTAGCTGACGGATTTTTGCAGGCATCCGAGCTTTAGGTATTATCTGTAGGGCGAAGGTTGGGGTGTTGCCGATGATGTTGATGCTGCTACGACTAAAACTCGATCTTGAGGCCCTTTGTATTTTTTTCTACGACTTGTTAGCTGACTCTCGACGACTATCCATAACGTGCAAATACCATATTACAGTACGATCGATATAGGCTGCCGTCTACGGCACCGGGCTGTACAAGTTGCGCTTTCAGTGAGTTATGCTTCCTGACTATAAGGACGACATGGGTGTGGAGCGCGAGCAGAGACGATATCGGCGTCGCTCCCGCCCCAAATGGGCGCGGATTCGTTCTCACAAATCCTAGTGACAATCTTATCGCCTGCGTTGACGTCAAATGAATGCGGCTTATAATCCATAGGGTGTGTGCAATGGTATCTGTATCAAATTGAGTCCGTATACTGAAGGAGTCTCAGGTAGACACAAACGCAGGCATGTCCGTCATCGGCGCACTTCGAAGCCGCACCGCCAGTGGGAAGCTACTACCACGGTGACAATGACTTAGCCTCGTAACTTGGTTACATATCAAGTCAACGATTGGTCAATGCCACCGGTAGCCACAATAGGCATTTCACGGATGTACTGTTTTGACCTATTCCATAGGACGACTCAGGACCACTACGGCAGTCGATTGCGTCTGGACTCTCTATTGATCCCTGGTCTTCGACAGGCCACACTACAGGCATTGTGGCCTTTGATCTGAAAGTGGACTGTTGTCGCCACTCGTTAACAATACGCTTCGATGAGACAGCCTATTGTGCTTGTGGCCTCCTGTCGCTTGCTTTGACCTGGTGCGACGATCAATGCGTAAGCGACCTCTTCAACCGTTCCCTACATAAATGACGCTTTGCAGGCCTTCCAGACCATCGCATTTTCCCGCCAGCTTCTCCTGAACTTCATCCTTCCTGCGTTGTGCACTTGCATCTCAACTCACACTTAGATATCGACTCGCGCTCGCATCTCCACTCCCTCGCCCCGAAGCTCACTATGTCGAGGTACGTTAACAATAGGCTTCTTGATATTGTCAGATGCAGGCTCTGATACCCTCTCAGCTCGCCACCTGTCGCGATTTCTCAAGTTCAAGACCCCCAGACAATGCTCAGTCTGCTCAATCGAGCGGGCAGAGGAACGGCTCGCGGGTTCACCCTTGTTCACAGAGACCTTTCTGAAGACGGAAAGGACGCCACCTTGAACGTGCTCATCACCGAGGTCCCGAGCAGTATGCAATACGCGCGATCCATCGAGCTGTGTTTGGCGTCCAGGGAAACATTTCAAGAATTCCTGAATGATATGGTCGAGGGGGCGCCGACCCTGGAGCACCTCGGCCTTACGTTCTTGTCACTGGACGATGATCTTGTCGAGATCCCACAGAAATTCTTGCGCAGTACCGCGCCGAATCTTTCCTACATCAGGCTTCAGAACTGCAGTGTCCCGTGGGCCTCTCCCATCTTCCAGAATCTTTCGTCGTTGGATATCGAGCTCCCAGACCCTCCAGTCGACGACTACTACAACACGTCCGTACTCAAAGATTTGCCCTCTATCCCAACACTCGCGGAACTCTTCAACGTGCTCAGAAGCTCAAGCAGCATCCAGAGACTCAGGCTTTTCTACGCACTCCCGTTCAAGTCTCCGGCGGAATGGGCTGAAGCAGCCACTGCCGACCGTCTGACGCTGTTGAAGCTGGAGAGTCTTGAGCTGGCAGGACGCCCCTGCGACTGCCTCGGGATCATCGGCTGCCTGCGCATCCCACACACCACGTCGTTGCACATCAACGTGTCCTACAGCTCCGCGAGCGACTGCCAGCGGAACATCGGCGCCGTCATCGATGCAGCCGCCGGCCACAGCAAACGGGGTCCGAAGACCCAACCGCTGGACCGTGCGTCTATCGAGATGTGGGAAGAAGAGGAGCTCGTGATGTCGGTGACCCGCGCAGGCACGTCCAACTACGCGTCGAAAGTCACAATCCACCATGTCGACTTGGCCGAGCGCCCGCACATGGACTTGGTCGCGATGTTCATGCACGCAATCGTCAGCCTGAGGAACAGCAGGACTTTGGCCGCCATGACGGTGGTCGACCATCGGCAAACGCACCTTTCGCCCAAGAATTTTGGCGTCATGCTCGCGCGCGAGCCGCAGCTGACGCAACTGACTCTCTGCCTGTGCAGCGTGCCCGCGTTCGCCCGGTTCTTCTCCCAGCTCGAGGCGCCGCCGACGCATCGCACATGTCTCCTGCCGAACCTTCGGAAGCTCACCATCCGGACGCCAAAGGGCAGGGGCTCAGTTGATTCGGCATGCAGCAAACCGGAGTGCCAGGCCCTGGAGTTGAACTTGAAGGTTGATGAATATGTGGTTTCGGCAATAAATGCCTGGGATCGGTCGACTCTTCGGCTGCGAGAAGTGGAGTTGGTTGGATGGCTGGAGGCCGAGGAGGGACTCGGGGACACGCACCGTCGGATAAAGGCGGGTCTGGAGACTGTTGGCGTTGAGACGACCTTCGCGCAGGGATCGTTGGTATGAATACCGAGTTCGGATAATTTTGATTGTAGGCGTCTGGGATTGCATCTGTACTTATAATGTGCTTTAGTGCTTGGGATGTGAGATATGATATGCGTTTTCGGCATTTCGGAATTCCCTCTTATGCTGTCGTGGAGAAGAGCCTATAGAGCCGCGGTAGCGGAACGGGGCATCTTTCAAGCTCAGCGTTGATTGATGCCGTGCTCGAGCTAGTTCTTACCCTCAGGCCGGACGCTGCTGGAATACCCAGTTCTCGAATTAGCTGATGCTGTCTTGTCTGGATAGTCGAACCGTGATCGCCTTGCATTGATGTCTTGCAATATTGTCTTATCCTTTCCCTACCTACCACATTTGGCATATCATATTGGTTTACACGATTGATGGCTCGATGTTGAGGTTTTCATCCCCTACATCCCTAGGAAAAACAACAGGAAAATTTACACTGCACACAAACTTAGACATCTGCTCACGCCTCACTCCCCCATTGCCCAATCCTCATCATCCTCGCCCTCCAATACCGTTCCCAGCTGAACCTGCTGGGGCACCCACTGCTCCTCAAAGTCAGATGCACCCTCCACCTCCACCTGCGCCGGGTCCTCCTGCACTTGCCCGTCCTCCAGAAAGTCCAAGCATCCAACCCCACAGCCCCGCCAGAGCAGCGGCACCGGCGCCCCAATGTTCACGCCTGCGAGCCTCGACACCCACACCACGCGCTCTTCCATGTGCTGCACGAACGGCGCGCCCCCTCCGTGCCCACTCCCACTCGCCGTCCCACAGCCCTCGATGCCGCGGCGCCGGGCAGCGCCCCACGCCTATCCCGACGCTGCCGTCGCACTCCGCATCCTGCACGAGCGTGGTGCCGGACGCCCAGCTCGCAGCCGACGCGGTGCGTTGGAGCTTGCGCATCGCGGGCAGCGCGTCCGGGGAAGCAGGATGCGAGCGCTTCGGCTGCGCCTGGTGGGAGTGAGTGTGGGAGGGGGAGCGCATAGTGGGCGGAGAGGTTGGTATCGGGCGCAATGGGTGCAGGGGAGACTAGGCAGCGTAGGGCGAGCTCGGTTAGAGGCGGGATGCGGTCGGGAGAGCGGGATATTGGGCCTATGTGAATTGGTGTGGTGGGATCGAGGGCAGGGGTGGCAGCTGGCTGCGAAGTGGCGGGCGCTTGGACTGGGGGAGGCTCAAGGAGGGGGTTGGGCGTGACGTAGCATTCGGAGAGGTGGAGGGAGTTGAGCTCGGCGGGGAGATGGCGGAGCTGGTTGACGGCGACATTGAGATGGCGTAAAGTGCGTAGTTCGGCAATTTGAGGAGGTATGTGCGTAAGGGCATTATTTCCTGTATATGAATTCGGGTCAGCAATGAGGATGAATGCAATATTATTTGGTCACTACGTACGTAACACCAGCACAGTGAGATTTCGCAGGTTGAAAAACTCCCTTGGCAGCTCGGAAATCTGGTTCTTCCCGAGATAAAGCTCAAGGCCCCGTTGCTTCGGTATCGTCTCCGTTGAGGAAGATGGGGATCCAAAGACGGCAGCGGGAGCGGTCTGCACCCGCGAGAAGGTCCGCAAGGTGGGCTGACGCGGGGTAATGATAGGGATGGGTTTTGGCTCCGTGCGCGGTGGATGCACAATTACGAGGTTCGCGAGGTCGCTAATCTCAGACGGGATGGTCGTGAGGCCATTGGCTCTGTAGACACGTTCGTCAGAATTCGTACTAGTAATCTACGTAATCGTACACACGAAAGGTCGATGACTGGGTCTGCACCGTCAATAGCTTCGGAGATCGTCTTCTTCCAAAGGCGCGCCTCGCGTTCTTCACGAGTTTCGAGCTCGGTATTGAAGAGCACGCGCCGAACGGGGGTTGGGCTCGTGGGCGGTTTGCGAGCCGCTGCGGCGCGCGCAGGTGGTGAATGTGGTGGTGTACGGGGTGTATATGGCGAATCCGGGTTCATCTCATAGCGAGGCGGCGGGCGGTTAGAATTAGTAGATCCGGCGAATGGGTGCGGGGGACCAGGAGGGGAATATGTCGCGTTGTCAAACTGTACATGCTGTGGCGGCGGAGTGGAGGGCGGCGACGAGTCGGTCCATGCAATAGGCTCCGGTGATGCGGAGGACGCTGGGGAGGACGAAGGTGACATGTACGCACGGTCATCCGCACTGCGAAATTCCGTCATTGTGCTATGCTACTGCTAATCATATACCAAGAGAAATTTATGGGAAGATGAATTCAAAGACTCCATTAGGTATGCTTACGAGTAGTATCCGAAAGAATATTGGACTTGAGGAGGAGGGAAAGAAAGAAGGGATAAGCGCACACGACCCGCATTATATGACACTCACCATCAACAGAGTCAAACAAGTGGGCGCGTCGCGCGTTATTTTGGCTTGTTGACGCGTCGCTTACAGATAATTATATAAACGCCAAACACATGCGTTAGGCCAACCCAGACCAACCCAACCCCATCACCACTATCGCCACTAACGTCAGACAGCCCACGAAATTCATGAAAATAGAATACAATTACATAACAGCTGCGACGCAGATAAAGTGCGGGTAACCGTCATTTTGTGCCAACATCTACATCAAAACCTGCTCCCCAAGCCTTTTCTAGTACCGCCAAAAGCATTCCCTCTTCCACTTCGTCCAGCTTCTCGTGTCGCTGTTCACCGCGGCAACCCTTCCCAACCTTGCTCTTTAAAAAATCGGCAAGCCTTTCACCAAGTATCTCATCCAGCGTCGTGCCAGTTACCGAAGCTGAAGCTGCAAGAGGAGCGCGAGACAGGCATAATGAAAACGTCGAGCAGAGATAGTAGAGCGCATCTTTGCGTGCCAGACGGCGAAGTCGTCTGTCGCGCGAGAGCTTCGGAGACGAGGGTGTTGATGGAGTGGAAGTCGCACTGCTAGGGGAATCCATAGAGGAAGAGACTCTAGTGGTTTGTCGATCAGTCCCTCTTGTAGAGAACAGCCTATGTAGCTCGGAGATGACATCTAAGGCGACGCGTTTTCTCATGAAGGATACACATTGTAAGAGGGCATCGCGCTTCCCGTTTTCGGGCATGGTAGTGGACACGCGATCTAGAGCATTGAAGGTCGCGCTAAGAAGGAAAAGAAGGCCCTTCGGCTGACATGGATAGTCGGAATGAGGAGGTATGAGACGCCGAGAAGATGGCTGAGACCTTTTTATTGATGGCAAAGGAGTCCGATCGAGGAGTGTTTTGGTGCTAGCTTCGATGAGTAGTAAGAAAGATCTGATTGTTGGAAGCAGAATACGAGAAGTGAGTGGTTCCAAGATAGCATCGAGAGCGGTGTAGATGTCGCCATCAGTGTTTTTGATCAAGTTGGATAATCCGGACGAGCTGCTAGTCATCCAGCATGAGGAGCTTTGAGGATCCTGAGTTCGTAGTTTCTTTCCAGAGGAGGTATATGCGCGCAGAAGAGGAGGCAAAAGCGTAGAAAGCACTTCTGGAATCACCGTGATGAGCAAATCTAGAGCGTCGGCCGGTGCTTTCGCAGAAGAAGACACCGCTGACTCCAGGAGGCACCCGAGAGACTCTATGCATCGTGTTGCCGTGGCAGTAGTGATGGCGGGCGGGACGATCGTCTCCGCATTCCTCTCGATGGCAGAAGAAAGCGCGTTCAGGGCCTGTAGTGCTGGGAAGAGGGATTTGTGCGTAGAAAGGAGCGATGCTAGGTGACACAAGAGCCATAAAGCTGGGGTTCATGGTCGCAATCAAATACAAGGGTTACATACCTGCATGTGTCAGTATCTGAGACAGGTACGTTTTTTCTGTTGTACGTGCTGGGGGCGCCACTGCAACAGGTCCTTTCTTCGTCTTTTTCTTCTTGGTTGGTGGTTCAACGGGTGGAGGCTGCTGAGATTCCCCATTCGCCGCCGCTCGTAGTGCCAAAAGCTCTGCAGTCGTATCTACCGTCACTTACCAGCATGCCGTACTTGCTTGAATTGTCTTACCTAGTCGTTCTGCGTCAGATATCCCCTGAACTTCACGAAGCGTTGTCTCCAATTCGAGTGTACGTTTCCGCCATGTGTTGCTTTCCCGGCTAGCTTCAGGTGTAGAACTAGCAAAGGAAGACCGGAGGTCATCGATGTATGCTATTTCTGAGTGTTCAATATTGAATAAAGGCTAGGTTCGAGCGTGGCATCACGCACAAGGAATGGATTGTCCTGGAGGTTTGAATTTGATTGCGACAAGGCACTGTAGGCAAAATGAGACCGGCGAAGGTATGTCAACTTCATGAGGCTTACGATCAATATTCTGATGTCCTGCGATGGTGTAGGTCGCTTCATGGCGCCGGGACGAAGAGCGTCTGGTGTGGGAAGTGTTATGTAGTCGTCACGGAAGCAATTCAAAGCCCTGCTCAGTGCTCGGCAAAACCCGGTTGCTTCAGAGTCCTTTCCAGGGCCAGCACTTAACCTCACTTAACTAACCTTTGACTTCGAGCAGCATGAATAGGTATATTTTCCTAGAAGCAGAAGAAGCAGAAGCGCGTAGACTTCCTGGCTGGCGGCGAACTGACCCCGCAAGATGCAAATCATTGGGCGCCTTCAAGTTTCAGTTGCCATCTGTCGTCGTCAATTATGAATGATCCATCGCCATCCAGGTTTAAAGCTCACCTGACCGTGTTTCTCTCGTCATGGGTCTCGGTGTCTGAAGATAAATTCCGCGTTCGCTGGGCTCTCGCTCTCAGGTTTTTCGAACCTCGTCTGCCACGATGTCTACCAAGTTCCTTCTCGCCCTCTTGCCCCTCGGCACTCTGGCAGGGCCCGAGACATCCTTTAGCGCACGCTCAAACCCCTCGAATGCATCTGTGTATGGTGTAACTTCGGACCCCACCACTGCCGCGAATCAGACTTTCGACTACATCGTAGTGGGAGCTGGAACTGCCGGGACGACCATCGCCGCGCGTCTGTCCGAGGACGCGAATGTGCGCGTGCTGCTTGTAGAAGCAGGCGGCGACAATAGGACGAACCCGCTCGTGGACGACATATATCAGTTTGGCGTGGCGTATAATACGGCGTTGGATTGGGCTTGGGATACAGATCAGAATAGGACTATTCATGGGTACGTGGATCCTTTTCGCGCATATATGCATGCAGACGTCGACTTATTTGTTCGAATTTTAGTGGTAAGACGCTCGGTGGCAGCTCGTCTATCAATGGGGCGACGTGGACGAGAGGGATGAAGGAGCAGTATGACTCTTGGTCGGAGTTCCTGGATCCCTCTGAAGCGAGCGCAGGGTGGAACTGGGACGGAATCTTCCCTTACATGAAGAAGGTATTTATTCTGAAAATTTCAAATGGGAAGAAAGGATCTTATGTACAATGCGGGCAGGCGGAAGGATTCCATCCACCGAACGCGACTCAGCGTGCGGTTGGCGCAAATGACGTGCCAGAATATCATGGCTTCACAGGGCCTGTCCAGGCCACGTTTCCAAAGCTGATGTTTGCGGGTCCGGAGGAGCCATACTTCGCGCAGACGGCTGCCAATGTCACTGGTCTCAAGATATTACAGGACCTCAATGGCGGCGACCCGCACTGCGTATCATTCGTGCCAAATGTACGTGTCAATTTGCTAAATGCACTTCTGAAATTTATTCAAGGACCACGTCGTCACTTGTGTACAGTCCTTAGACCCGCAAAAGAATGACAGTCGCTCTTCTGCAGCGACAGCGTATCTTTCTCCTGCGGAACACAAGCGCACGAACTGGCTTACCCTAATAGATCACCAGGTATTCTATAACTGACTTCCTGATCAGCAAAGAACCGACACTCACAAATTCCAGGTGACCAAGATCATCTTCGCTCCTAACAGTGCCGCAAACCAGACCGCAACTGGTATAGCATTTGCCACTCGAGGTGGACCTACCTACGCCGCAAATGTGCGGCGAGACGTCATATTGTCCGCGGGCGCCATCAATTCTCCCGCTCTCCTCCAACTCTCAGGAATCGGTGACGCCGCGCACCTCTCTTCTATCGGCATCACACCGTTGATCGACCTTCCTGCTGTTGGGCTCAATCTACAAGAACAGACACTGGGTGGTGTTGGTGCCCACGGAACGGGCTTCGATCCCGACGGGAAGGGCCCATCGGATGTGATCGCATTTCCTGGTTTAAAGGAGGTTTTTGGTGATGATGCTGACGAGGTGGGTCGGGGTATTGTAGCAAATCTGACAAGCTGGGCGCAGGATATGGTGGGTCGGGGTGCGGCGGTGAGCGTTGAGGCGTTAGAGAAGGCGTACAAAGTGCAGGCGGGCCTGATCATTAACTCAAGCGGCAGGCTTCGACATTCAAACCTGAGAACTCACACTGACTAGTCTGTAGCTCCGATTCTGGAGCTCTTGTATAACACAGGCGTCCCCGAGTAAGGTCTTTGATTTTCTCCTTTGTATATTCAAACTGACTAGATTGCAGTGACCTCGGTATCGTAGTGTGGCCTCTCCTGCCATTCAGTCGGGGCAATGTTGCTATAACTGTATGTGCCCTCTCCTCTTCTGTTCCTCCGAATATCAATAACATGCCATGTTATATCTAGTCCATGGACCCATTCACAAAGCCGGAAGTCAACGTCAACTACTTCGGCGTCCCATTCGACCTCGAAGTGGGAGTTGCCGGCCTGACACTAGCCCGCAAGATCCTTCAGACGCCACCCCTCAGGTCCGCTCTTCTCTGTTCACCATTTGGTCGCCAGTATCTTATCTTCACACACCCCAGCACGCTCTCCGTCGGCGAAACACTCCCCGGGTTTGCTCTCGTCCCCGCTGACAATCCCTTCGACGCCTGGGCGGACTGGTTCAAATCCATTTTCCAAGCAAACTGCCACCCGATCGCGACGACGGCGCTCGGTGGTGTAGTTGATGCGCGGCTCAGGGTGCACGGGACGGCAAATGTGCGCGTAGCGGATGCGGGTATTATTCCATTGCAGCTCAGCGCGCATTTGCAGAGTACGGTGTATGGGATTGCGGAGAAGGCGGCGGACATTATAAAGAGTGGGCTCTGATGGACTTCAGTTTGCATATTTTTTGCTACCTTACTTATGCACAGTTACGATCTGAAGTGTCATTCAAGCTTTGCAATTGTCAGTGACACGGGTCATTGTTATTATTATTTTCGAAACCGTCTCCAGCACTCTGGTTGATGCTGCTTATTTGTAAATGTCTTATAGTGAAGTACTACAACTCGAGATGGCCTTCAAAGAAAAGATTGCGCCTGTAGCGTCCAAAGCCGTGCGTATTCCCCACCTTTCGTTAGCAACTGACTGTGCGTTCCTACCTCGATAATTCGGGAATCGTTCATGTAGCTATTGGCTTTGTCAGATATCTCGAGGAGGAACCAGAAGGGGAAAAATTATCGTACACAATTACATCTGCATGCCTTGTCAAGTTGCCGAAGCGGTGCGTGGAGAATACCATGGTCTTCTGTCCTCGCAATTCGCGCAACCTCGCGAACAGCTCTGATTGAGATGTTCAGGATGAGTTATTGAAGGATATTGACACCACAATGATGAAAAGGACAAACCGTGTTCAGCTGTTGGGTCCAGCGAAGCGCTGGGTTCATCGAACATAAGTAGTCCTATATCCGTCGAGGCGGACCCGACAGCGAACCGCATAAACGTCCGTGATCTGTCATATATCAGCTCTCTGTAAGAGGTCGAAGAAAGCCATTGTTCGAGGTTACGAACAGCGCGAGTCTCTGCATCTCCCCTCCACTCAAGACGATCTTCCGTGGAGTACGGATTGCATCATGGGTCGGCGGCTTGGCACCTCCCGCTGGGGCATGAGTCGAATATAAATGTGAGATGGGTCTTTCGAGGTACGTCTCGAAGCCGTCTGGGAGGCGGTCGATCACATCTTCGGCGCCGCCAAGTCGGGCGGCTTCTCGGATTTGGTCTTCATTGTGAGTTGCGTCAGGATCACCAATTGCGATGTTGTCCCTTACCTGGAAGACAGTCAAAGAAGCGTTATCACAGCTGTACCTTCTCATAGGAATGGCTGACTCACTGATAGGGGGAAATGAGTGTAGTCCTGGAATAGGATGGCCATCGCACGTCGAAGGTCTGCTAATTTCAGTGTCTTAACATTGAACCCATCAATGAAGATCTCGCCGTCAGTTGCATCATGTAGGCGGGCCACTAGCTTTAGGATTGTACTCTTTCCGGAGCCATTAGCCCCGACGACGACCTGGAAGACGATGTTATGCGAGGTCAACTTTTGGAAAAAGGATAGCTCACGCATAATTGGCCTGGTTCAAGCTTGAAGGAAGCGTCTCGTAGGGCGTAATCTTCCGTCCCGGGATACTTGAAGGAGACATTTCTACAAAAACCACAATATTGACGTCGACTCCCCTCGACGGCGGTCCCACTTACCTGAATTCGATACTTATTCCTGAGTGAACCGTCTGAGCGTCTTCAGGAAAAGGTTTCTCCCCGTCTGGCACTTGGTTAGGTATATTCCCTACCTCGTACAGTTTCTGAAGATTAGACATGTGCCGTGAAAGCGATTTCGCTTGGTAGCGAAGGCTGCTGATTCTTTCTATGAATGTCCCTGTGGAGTTCTGGATTAGGTTGAGCGAGACGAGCGAGACGGGGATGGAAGCTGGGTATTGAGCCGCGCGCAAAGCGAATGCGATCTTAAAGAATAAGTCAGGATATAGCAGGGCATACGTTCGGGATTCCAGTGAGATGCACGCACCTGGGGCATTTGATATAATGGCTTTTCGAGAATCCTGCGTAACCTTGGGTAACGAGCAGCCGAGAAAGCGCTCCAGTAAGTACCCGCAAGATCGCCCACTCGATCTGCAGCTTCACGATACTCTAATACAGGGTTCAGACGCGTCGATGAGTGGATGTACATCTAAAGGTGCAGAGAGGAGACTCACGAGCAGTCATGTGGTCTGCGAGAGACCCTGCCACGAGCTCTTGCCGATACGCATATTCTGATATCGTCAACCTCAAACCCTTCATCTTCAAAAAATCTTTGTTGCGTATAGTAGCGGACCAGTCTAAACATCAGCCCATCAGAAACGTAAAGCTCAAGCAGATAATATATTGTCTTACATTTGCACGACCCAATTATCGATCTCGGCTCAATCCAAGGCGTATAGCGAGTCAGCAAAATCAGCACAGCAAGCAGCATCCCATCCCTCTGTCCCCACAGTACTCCTAGCAGCACAAGCACCTCCGACAAGGTCTGCAAACCGACAGACACAGAATGGAAGCAGCTCTCTATTGCTTGCCACGCCACACTGTTTGGTAGAGGGTCCGACGCCGCGTCCACTTGTGCTTGCACGACCCCATCGCGGTGTGTGGGCACGTCCAGCCGCGCCTCGGCACGGAACAAGTACACGTCGTAGTGCCTTAGGATACGTTCATCGAGCCGATCGGAGGTGGTCTTTAGGAGGGCGCTGAGAAGACCTGATGCAAGGTCGCAGAGAAAGTGGCCACCTGCGCTTTGGAGCAGCAGCCTCTTGTCGACAGTCCTGTGGTCGACTGCGCTCTGCACCTAGAGAATCATCGCAGCCTGTGAGCTCCGGGTCCTTGAGAAAGCAACGAATCAAAACGACTTACGACAGCTAATACCTGGCCGCTGTACCAGAGACTCAAAGCAGGCAACAACGACTGGGCCACAATACCAAGAGCATGTAAGAGCAACCAGCAGCCACACGTGCGACTGACATCTCGAATAGTACGCCACAGGTACGGCAGGTTCTCGATGGCGGTGGCGTAGTCGTCCCACTGCTCTCTCCAGCTGTTGGGTAGGAATGTGAGTTGGGGCTCGTCTTGGACGTACAGGTCCCATATGCCGAATTTGTGGTGCCGCACACGCCCTCTGTCTTCATCGACCGGGGTCTCCTTCCCAGAAGGTCCCATGGAGGAGTTGTGGATAGTCGTATGGCGCCGGTTGTTGCGGCACTTGGTGTTTACTTCTGGAGGAATTTGGCGGGTAGAGGAGGGTGCAAAGCTGGCACCTGGAACCCGCCTGCATCCTCTTATACCAAGAACAAGAACACGAAGCTGGTGGAGTTACAAAATTGGGAGTCAGTATTGTTCCTGGCTTAGTATCAGATTCTATTGTCCTAGGATTGTTATCTCGCCACATCAGCAGAGGCGTCGACGTACCACTCATGATCTGCACGTAGACATAGATCCGCGCTACATCTGCCTGCCGCAGCGTGCATGTGGAAAGACGGTGGACGAACCTGTACCGATGCTACGTGGACTCACTGTTCTCGGAATAAGCATACTGATAACGACAGCTGTCGGATAGCTGGTGGCTGGTGGCTGGTGACTGATGACTGGAGATTGGCGATTGGCTGTGCACCAGAGAACAGAGGCCGCCCAAGCACTCCCAGGCTCAAGCGTTCGACGTTCGACATCCGCGTCCAGGGACCGTTTATAACTCGTTGTCATTCATAAGAACGCCTGCGCCTGCATCTTCCAAAGCCGCGCATAATCCCCCTCGCGTTTCAACAGCTCGTCGTGCGTCCCTGCCTCTAGGATCCGGGAGTCGTTCATATACCTAAAATGGATGAAAGACAAGGACAACGGGCACGTTCAGAGACTGAGAGCTGTATAAGGTTCACGAAAGGAAGCTAAAGCTTACAAGATAACGTCCGCGTGACGCGTGAGATTGCCAAAGCGGTGCGTGGAGAACACCATCGTCTTGCTGCCGCGTAATTCGCGCAGTCGCGCGAATAGATCTATAGGCCAAAGCGTTCAGCGCTGCGCTTTGAGCTTTGAGGAGTATAGGAAAAAGCGCACCGTGCTCAGCCGTGGGGTCCAAGGAGGCGCTCGGCTCGTCGAACAGCAGGAGGCCCACTTTCACCTCGTAAGGTGATGATCGCATGAATGTACGTGCCCTTGAAGACTGTCAGCAATACGGATAAGCACGTGGGAACAACTACCTACACAGCAAGCCTCTGCAGCTGACCGCCACTGAGACCAATTTTGGTGGCATCTGGTGCTGCCATGTGAGCGCGCAGTATGTCGAAGTTGACAGGTTTCCCAAAGAGCGTCTTTGAGGCCTTCGGGACACCCGAGTACAAGTCACGGACGGGCCTCTCGAGGTAGGTGTCGAAGCCTTCCGGGAGGCGACTGATGAGCTCTTCGGCTCCGCCAAGTCTGGCAGCGGAACGGATCCTCTCATCATCATGTGCGTTCTCTGGGTCGCCTAAGGCGATGTTATCCCTAACCTGACAGCCTCACGTTCGTGAGGACACACGTGAAAAGATGGGACAGCGACGATTCACTCACTGAAAGAGGGAAGTGGGTATAATCTTGGAATAATATCGCCATCGCTCGTCGGAGATCCTCTAATTTGAGCAGCTGAATGTTCTTGTTATCGACAAGAATCTCTCCCTCGTTTACATCGTACAATCTTGCCACTAGTTTCAATATGGTGCTTTTGCCAGAACCATTCGCCCCAACGATAACCTAGGTAGGAGGTTGTCGTCAGCTGAGCAGCCTTCCTAACAGCGCGAATCACTTACGCAAAGCTGCCCCGGCTCGATTCTGAACGAGACGTCTCGCAGAGCATATTCTCTATTGCCTGCGTATTTGAAAGAGACACGTCTAGCCATACAACGTACAACGTTCAATCTTCGCGCAAATGACTAGCATTGAAAGGGACTTGCCTAAATTCAAGTGAAACACCCGCATGCACCGTCTGCGAGTTCTCGGGGAAGGGCATCCTGCCGTCGAGGATCTTATTTGGGATATTCGCGGCTTCATAGAGCTTCCGCAGGTTAGCCATCTGTTCAGACAGTGACTGCGCCTGGGAGGAGAATTGTGACATCGTTGACACGAAGGTCTGTGATGACTGTTGGATGAGATTGAGGGAAACAAGCGATATAGGTATGGAAGCTGGGTACTGGACAGCGCGCAGTGTGAACACAATCTATAAAATAATTAGGTCAGTCACATAGGAACCCCTGTCCGTGTTGATATATATATAAACACACCTGCGGCAGCTCGGTCAGTGGTTCCTGCAGCGAATCGCGCAGGCTCGACAGGCGTGAAGCTGACCACGTAGAGTAGATGCTCCAGAAATCGCCAGCCCTGTCCCCAAGCTTACCCACAAGCTCACGGTACTCTATAGAACAGTCAAAACAACGTCGAGGCTATCACTGCATCACTTACGTTCAGTGAGGTATTTGTCCATTGAGCCTGCGACAAGCTCCTGCCGATGGCGAGGGTCAGAGATAATCCTTTTCAGGCCTTCCATCTTCAAGAATTTCTTGCTACGCGTAGTTGCCGCCCATACTAGAAGATAGGGTTACTAAACTGAGCGAACAAAACATGTCGCGACACAACAACATACCTCCGTTCATCGGGAGTATCGTGTGCTCGGACCAAGCGACTAGGTGGTGACATTGCGACAAAAGCGCAAGCACGAATCCGTCGCGATGCTCGCTCAACACTCCAACGAGTACAACAAACTGGGAGAATACGCGCAGCGCAGTCGATGCAATCTCGAACAAGGTCGATACGGACGACCACGCAATGCTCGTCCGGTCTGACGGGACGATGGCATCCAGTTGTCTCGCTATGACGGGGTCCTCGTATGTCGGCACGTCCAAACGCGCCATGGAGTGGAATATGTGTATCGAGTAGTACCGCTTGATGTGCCCATTGAGCTGTGTCGATATCCGCGTCTTGACGTGGATAAGCAGACGTTGTGCGACGGTGCATAATACACGGCCGCCAGCGATTCGGAAGAGGAGCTGCTTGTCGACTTTCCGGTGGTCGACTGCGTCTTGCACCTATCACGTTCTGCAATTGGGACTTATGCGCGAACTCAAGTACGACGGTAGACTCACAATATTCAGCATCTGGCCCGAATACCTTCGCCAATTTCAACACGCGCCCCAACCCAGAAGTAATCCGAGTACTCACCAAAGCGTCAAAGCCGGTGCTAGCGAGAACAGAAACACCACGAGTGCATATGTGAGCAGCAGATGCCACCCGTCCTTGCTGATATCTCGAATCGTCCTCCAGAGGTAGGGCAGGTCGTGCACGATCGTCGCGTACTCCTCCAGGCGGACCCTCCACGCGCTCGGGAGGTACGACACGTAGGGCTCCTCAGGGACATAGAGGTCCCAGACGCCTATGCGGTAGTGCTTGATGCGTGTGGCTTCGGACTGCGAGCTCCGGGAGCTAGTGCGGGAGGTTGAGCTGCGCTGCGTTTGCGTTTGCGGTTGCGGACGGTGGCCGTTCATGGGCGCCTTTGGGATTTATGGTGTACGGTTTGTGGTTTCGCGAGGAAGAGTCGGTTAGGTTTGCGCGTCGCGTTGTCGGTGGCGTCTTGGTTATTGGAAGATGAGGTGGTACAGAGGGCGTGGCCGTAGCGACAGGAGAGATGAAGCAGGATATGGGGTAGTAGTGTACAAGAGCCTGAGCATCGTGTTCGCGTTCAATTGAACGCGAGTTCATTCTAGTTCGACGCGCGTGACGCACGCGTCGACGCCTCTCATTGGCTGCTCACTGTGTTCATACAGAACTTTATAACAAAATCTCTTCCAATGCAACAATTGAGAGCAATGATGGTTCATGAGGTTCATTCACAAGAGGACAGCCAGGTACATCGCGCGGTACAGCAAACCATACTTTACAGAGCAATTTCAACATCCAACCTCGCAAGATACGAGTACACGTCCGGCGACAAGCGATACTTGAGCAGACCCGCGAAGATAATCAAAGATCGCGACTTGCACCTCAGCGTGGTGAGCGTCTGTAGGACAATGAACGAACAATGATCAGAGAAACATCAAGAAAGGATCAGTAAAGGAAAACAGACCATCTGTCTCGTCGCATCCGGCACTGAAGACGCCTTGACCTTCTGATAAACAGCAGCAATGCAGTCCATCGCGAGCGGCAGGTAAGTCTGCAAGTTGCGCTGCAGCGCCTCATGCAGGTCTTTGAACTCTTCGGTCCTGCGCGTGATCTTGCCGACGTCGCCATCAAGAGGAATCAAGTCGAGCGACTCCATGATCTGAAGAACACGTCAGCCAACCTCATTTCATTTCCACATCCAGAGCAACCACTCACATCAAGCGCCGTATCCACCTTGCCCTCCGCCTTCGCGTTCATCGCCTCACGGATCCTGAGCAGACGTACAACCGCCTCGCGGTCCTTGCCCACCGCGCGATTCGTACGCTCGTAATGCCGGATGATATCAGCCGCGGTCTGCTCGACTGCCTTGCCCTTCTCGCCACCGCCATTCGGCTGCGACACAGTGTTTCCGAGCGCTTGCGCGAGGCACGAGACGACGGTCGGGTAGTCGCCGGCGAGATTGTACAGCTTGATAGCCTCGAGCACGCGGTCGTTCTCCTCCGAGTGCTTTGCAGCGCGCACGAGAATGTGCGCGTTGAAGTCTCGCGCATCCTGCAACTTGAGAAGAGGTGCGCCTTGCTCGATGGCACCGGTCTGCGCAGGGTCAATTACTCTCATCTATGGGGACAGAGGGAAACGACTCACGAAGCGCGATCCATCGGGTCTGAATCCACCGACGAGCTCGTCCCATGCCGGGCCGGAGTTGGCAAGGATAATAATCCTGCGCACAAGCTCCCAGGCGTTCTCGACCTGCTCTTGGCCCACACCAGGCTGATCTGCAGCAAGCGTCACGCAGTACACATATTGCAGCGCCTCCTTTGCGTCCATCTTGACGAACTGGCGGACGTATCGCCAGATGAGCGTCGACAGGCTGAGGGCTGGCGGCTGACCGGGAGGAAGCGTCACTGAGAGGGAGGCATGTTCAGTTTGTCGTTTGGATATAATGTAAGGATGAACACGTACAGGGCGTCACATCGGAGGTTTCTGCGCGCGAAGGGACGCGGAGCAGTCCGTGGTACGCAAGTGCAATGGCCATATGGACGGCTTCAATCTCGGTTTCGGGGTGATCCCAGAGCGCCGCAACAGCCTACAAAGGATATTTCAGAATACCCCCGACAAAAACACGAGCGCTGTGACTGACCCTCTCGAACTGGCCAGACATGAGCAACACCATGGGCCACAACCCGGTACGGCCGCCCTTCCCAGGTGGGCCTTCGAAATGACGTTCGCCGTAGCCAAGGAGAATCTCACCGAGTGCGCGGAGACCGCCGTTTTCTTCCTCGTCAACCTATTGCAAACTGAGCAAGGCACTCTGAAGGCTTCGATAGTAAGGACGTACCATGCTAAGCTGGAACCAGAGCCAGTCTTCCGCAGTGTTGGTGACGAGAGGGACAGTGCGACGAGTGTGGTCGAGCTTGCCCATCAACTTGTACAGCGCAAGCTTAAAAGGGTCCACTGTCGCTGAATGCAGCATGTGTGCATTGTAGATCGACTGAATATGGTCCCGATGCGGTTTCGGAAGACTGGATAAAATATCAATGGCATGATACTAGAACGATGCGCAATAGAGCATACCGTCTGTCGGGCGACTCGAGCCACGCACGGAAATGGGACACGAAGCTATCCTCGCGATGCTCAATCGCCTGCTGATACTGCAGCGCCTCCACAAGTGCCTCCTGCGCGTGTCCCGTCCGCACCAAAAAGAACAGCTTCGCCCACAGCGGCTGACTCGCCACCAGCTACCCAACCCGAAGTCCCAATCAGCTTCACTGTCCCAAACAGACAGATGAATACTAAGCCTGCGCACCTCAATCCGATCCTGCCACTCTCCACCGCGGTAATACCGCACGAGCAAGAACGCGCGCACTTTGTTCGCGAAGCTCGGGTCGCCACCGAGCCGCGCCTCGAATGGGCGCGCTTGCACCGTGCGCTCGATGACGTCCATGTACTGCTCCTCGAGTGATGCCCGCGCGCCGCTTGCGATCTGCCGCCGCAAATCCGCCACCTCGCGCGAGTCCGGGTCCGAGAGATATGCGCGTGCGTGTTTGCGCTCGAAGAGTGGCGTGTTGAGGATGTGCGCGCCAGCATGCTCGAGTGGTGGGAGTGCAGGCGGCTCGCCGGTGATTTTGGTGAGGGTGTTGAAGAGCTGGGGGATGGGGTGTGCGCGCTGTGTGGTGGGCAAAAGCCGTGCTTAGTGTTTTCGTGCAGGGATGAATGGGTGGGAAGAGGACTGACATCTTGGACGAGAGAGAGGGAGGCTTGAAGGAGGGCGTGTACGATAGGGAAGGAGATGCCGCGCAGACGGGCGGCGTTGAGTTCTGTTACGGGGCGGTCATACGCCATCATCTTGCTCTGCATCTGCAGACTCGGGCTTGGCCCGGTGCTCAACTGCCATACCCCACATTCTATCAGTTGACTTCATACCCAATAGACTTGTACGAGGAGTGCTCACAGCCAGCGAGCTCTTCGCATGGTGGCTCTTCTTCCACTCCGTCAGGGCCGTGTTGTC
>SEOQ01000192.1:0-32713 GCA_004679275.1 Dentipellis fragilis
TGGGATGAAGACGACACCATGGCAGACTGAAGATGGCAGGGGGCAGTATATCTATGTATATAATCTCGACTGTCGGATGCTTGTCGCTGATGCTATGGCTTTTTTGTACTTTTATATGAATGACACATGAAATGCATCGTCCTATGCTTGTTCGTTGTCGCTGCATGCTCTCCATTTCAATGTTATGTCTATTTGATGGCTTATTACTCAATCGACAGCATGTATATATGCACTACTGATCGCAAAATGCCACGTCAACTCGAACCATCATGTGCATCCGTGTCACCAATCTGAAGACAGTGAAATACACGGGATGCGGTCATATACGGCATGTCGAGGATCGCTGCTACAAGGTATATCTTTTTAGCTTTTGTTTTATACTGCCTGTTGCTTATGGATGGTAAAAGCATGACTGTGGGCAGGTGACATGCCCACATAGCGACTACCATGGCCATGATGATGGTCGATGTGACTGCAAAGACATGTAAGCCACTTCTATGCATTCAAAATGAAATAGCGATCTGATATGGTTGTAGAGAGATGAAGGATTCATACGACTGGATCAGAGGAATGCATGATGCCTCACATCCCTTATGCCACTCCTGCTGTTCGACCTGGGAGTCGAATCTTACAGCCAGATTGGAAGAACTCAAGAGGAGGACTTCATAGACCTGGGACCGATTTATATCGCATTTTGGTGTTGCTATATTGCTTAATCATTGAATTAATATCCTGAGTTGTGTATCAAACACTATTGTGCATATGAAATGTCGAGTGAACACGATATTGTCTCAGTTATATAAATATATATATTATATACTACATTGCAGGTCATTCAGAATATGCATCCCTGACTGTATAATGCATGTTAGGGAAGTTGTAGACCACAGAAAGCGATGCATGGTGCTGGTGAAAGCATCTGACGATGCTCTCCTCGTGGTACAGAGGTTTGCTAGTGCCAACAAGGCTACAAGATGCTACAAGACGCTACAAGATGCGTTGTTCCCAATTAGGACATGTTTACCATGCTTCAGTGTGGCTGGGGAGCTTGACGCGTCGTTTGTGTTTACAGTTGTTTACTTTGTCCTCCTGGCCGACCCCCCAACGTCCTCGGCCTATATCTCGAAAACAGGACCGCCAATTTCTTAGCAAATTGGCATGGGGGACCCTCGTATACATATCTATCACCATGCCAAATTTCAGCCCGATAAGACATGCGCACATTTAAGAGATGCATCGCTAAATAGGTGTATAAATGACCATCGTATTGAAGGACCAGGTCTGCATTCTCCAAGACAAGAGACGGCTGTGACATGATAGTAAAGCCGGCAACGTTGGCACTGATAGAGAAAGCCGTGATGCTGTGACTGTCTCCAATCTCGAGTGATGCCTCAGTCACGCTGACTGTCTCACTGAGAGATCGCAGAATGGGGATGGCTGCGGTAACGTCCTGCCACGGTTTGTCAAAGAATTTGGAGAGAATGCCGTCAAGTGTTGGTGGCGGGAGGCTGGCCATGGAATCGGCGAGAAATGTGGCAGATATACGCCGCACACTCGTTCCTTTGTTAGGCCAGTACGATAACCGGAAATGGACATCCGAGAACTGCGACGAAACATTCAGCGTGTAATCGAGCTCAAGCGCAACAGCGAATGGGGATGTTTTCGGTTGGAGGAGGATAACCGTGAGCACCACACTCGAACTCTGGTACAATCGTTAATACTACTTCGCTAAGACACAACACTGCAGCCGACTTACATTGGAGGGCTGCAGGACCTCTGGCAATACTTTCTTCCATGGCTCCCAGTCAGCGCTAATGCGAAAGTAGATGGATTCGAGGTTGAGCACACTCGTAGTGCCACTGCACGGCTGGACCAGCGTGACACCAACATAATCCAATCCAATACGAAGGTCGACAGCCTTTCCGCCAAGGGGAATCTCGAGGGAGGAGTGAGACGTGTCGATGTCGAGGAGTCGGAGGAAGTCCACAGGGGCTGAAGGTGCAGCGGCTCTGAAGTCGAGAACTATGGGGGCCTGCGCAGCATGCGATGTGGCCGATGCTTCCATATTCAGCTGAAGCTTTGGGGCATTAGCAGAGGCGGAGGTTAAAGCAAGATTCATCACGATCCGAAAGGCGCCATCACCCATCGAGTGGAATTGCAGAGCACCGCTCGACAGCAAGAATTGCAGTCCACCGATATTGATGTTCTTGCGTGATTCTGGTACGACCGCGAGCAATGTGGCCGAGCGCATGTCTACGCCAAGCGGACTGTTCGTGAACTCTATCTCCGATTTAGAGATGTCCACCAGCCACATCGGGAAGGAGATGGTCTCCGAGACTGATGCAGGCAAAGCAACAAAGAAGGCTCCCATTCGGTCTCGTCCGACGATTGTCAACCCCAAGGCCGCAATAGCCATCTTCCGGTCGTCCTCGAGGGTATAGCCAATTGCAAACAGGTACGACTCCACTGAAGAAGTACCATCAAAAGGAAAGTCATCAGTCGTCGATGTATCGGCATCGGCAAACACCCCAGTGGAGACATCTCGACGTCTACGTGAAAGCACTGCTATGGACGCAGACGCAGTGCGAGAGACAAGATCGGAGTTGTGAGTGAAAGCAATCTCACGCTGGAAGCGCAACGAGGCAGGGACCACTGATCCGGAGGCAGGCTGAAGGGAAAGAACAGTATCGTCATTAAGCGCATAGGAGAGCACCTGTGTCATGGTAGAATCCCACATCTTGAAGAGAACACCCTCTGAAGAAGAAGAACCAGGCAGCTCCTGGAATAAGACCTCCGTCGGGAAAAGAACAACACCAGCGCTAATCACTGCAAATAGCCTGTACTGTTGTTGATTCAGCGCAGCCGGGGCAGTGGAACGCCCTGCGGCCTCGAGCCTGAATACCGACGATGCTGCACCACGCCTGAACGATCTTGTGGTCACATCGTAACTGACAAGTTTGAAGAGCGTGGTGTTCCTATCTTTAGCAAACAGGGAAAAGGCAGATGTCGCAGGCTCGGCGGCGCGAGGCAGATCGTATGCAGCCGCGCGAATCATCTGCTGGTGCAGCAAATACCGGGCATCCACCGAGTCTTCGGGAGCGCCAAAGTCGATCTCTTTGCAACCCGATACATCCGTGAGATCGAGAGGTATAGGAGCGCAAAAATCAGTGTCCAGATAGAACAGACGAATACGGCGACTCCAGTCTCTAGGGTTCACTACCAGCGATGGCCCGAAGCGGCCCTTGAGGAGGTCGGTAACGACAAAGACAATACGGATTATGTCAACTTGAAGAGATGCACCATCCGTAATAAAGAGTCGGCTGACTCCACTGCTCCGTGACAGAGCGGCGGCCATAAGTCCAGCGACGAGGCTGGGATGCGGATGTCCGTGTGTCCCGTTCGCCGAGATAACATAGTTGTTCGCACTATAGAGTAGACACAGTATCAACCCAGAGATACAAGTCAGCGCGAAAGGAAGGGCGTGAACGAACCGAAATTGCTCGTAGAAGGAGAAGATCCCCATCTGGTACTGCACGGCAACACCAGGATCCTCGTAGAGACAGTCAAAAAGGGCCTCGTACTGTGGGTCGATCCGCATGCCAACCGGCCGCTTGGCCTGCCCGGAAGATGGGAGTTGGAGAGGAACATATGGATATTGCATGAAGTCCCTGCGATCGAATTTCCGCCCGGATTTTGAAGAAAGCATCTCAGAGCCTACCATCGTCACTGAACGACGTTCACGAGCAGCGTCCGGCAGGTTGGCATATATGGCAGCCAAGATGTCGATGTGTCTATGAATGAGGAGAACGACGAACTTTGCGAGATCTTGTTCATCGGCCAATTTCAGAATAGGATTTGACGAAGCTTCGTCGTGGTATTTGAATCCTTGGGAAGAAAGAGACTGAAAGAAGCGCAATGCAAGGTCACCCATTACAAAGGCGAAGTCGGACATACTCCACGCGGAATCAATGGCCACCCAGTCGACGGAGAAGGTGTCGACGACACCGGTAACGATTGAGCTGACAAGCTCCCTGTCATCGCCAGGCGGCATTCGAGGATGCATATACCAAGCCACCAAAGCAAGGAAAACGAAGTGGTCCTTTTCTTTAGTCGACTGGGCCGGAGTCATGTCGTAGCTGCGATCGATTTGACTGTTGTATTGAGAGCCATGATGGGGAACTTTGAATATCCCTAGGTCTATCGCTCCAGAAGGGTCCCGATGACACGAGTCGTTGAGACGGTGAAGTACATGAGATCCTATAGCATCAACGGTGGTGACGAGAGGTAGTCCAGGAGGCTCCTTCCAGAGCGTAATGATACTGTTGGTAAAGGCAATTGAGAACTCAGCATCAGTACAGTGAGGGGCGAGTCTATCGTCACCTTGACGCGTTAGTCATGCTACTATCAACCGCCGGGGCGGCCATTGCCACCAGACCTCTCGAAGTGCTTGACGTACTAGCAGGTCGGGGGAAAACCATCTTGTGCAAAGACTGACCAGGCTGCGGCTGATTGACCATCTCGGATGGGATGTCGGTATCATGTATTCCTATCGCTTGTTTTTCGAATCCTTTATTCTCTAGCAGCTTGCTCAAAACGAGGTGGCCTGCGTATCGGTTTGGGGGAAAGAAAAGGTCGTTCAAGATGACGGGTCCATCGAATCGGAGGGGCGTCTGAACCGATGTGGTGGAATGAGAAGCCTTATCCGGAAGCCAGTCGGCGATGAGCTGAATTATACCTAAGAAACATTCAGTGCGCAGCGATAAGTAGGAAGCAGATAACCTCACCGTCCATATGGTCTCGATCCGGGTGAGTGACAATGATACCACTGAGACGGTCAACAATGAGTGAACCATCGGCGTGGCGCGCCCCTGAGCAACAGAAACGATAGAGAGCCTGACGGAGGTATTGGTAGTATGCGTGAAAGCCCTGCTTTCCTGGATTGCCGTCGATCTGTGTCTTGGAGGCGGGGCTACTGGTCACCGGCCCACCATCGATCAGCCAATAATCTGCACAGTATGAGAATATGGATAGTTGAGAGTCGGAGCACAACATACTGGCGTGGCCTCCCGGTTTCTGGTACTGTAACAGGAGAGTGTCCCCATAACCAGCGTAGACGACAATGAGCTTAGGTGAAGACATAGGCAGAGTTGAGCGACGGACTGGTGCAAGTAAGATGGCACCCTGATGTAGATGCCTGGCCAACGACTTGTTAGAGATGGCGACAGGCTTTCAAGCTCTTCTATTCCCTCTGATCCTTGAAGGAAATAAATGGTGCAGCATGCAATAGGGACAGGTAAGCGGTAGACTATGGCCCACGTCACCTTGTCATTCGCGATCCCGGCAGCTAGGTAGTGTTTAGAAGCGTTATACAATATCAAGATCGATAAGACGTACCTTTCCTCTGAGCCCCGCGTTGTTGATACCTGGCCGACCGCTCATGCAGGAATAGGATGGCTGATTCTAGATTCAACGTACGTGGCCTCCTCCTCAGGTCGAGTCTCCGGTCACCATGGAAACTGCGACGTCGCATTCGCAACCCCACGCAATACGTCCGAACCGTCAATAATAAACGAGTAAAATACACCAAGTATCAGCTACACAAAATACGGCATATTCCCCTGCGCGGCATCCTCTGGTAGTCAGCACACGACCAGGCACCAGGGTTACAACGTAAATGAACACTCACCACCCGCCGCTGCTTCTGCATCCCCTGATCGCGCTCATTCTCCTCCGCGGGCCCAAACACCGTAAACACCCTCTCGCCGTCCTCCTTTATCGTCAGAATTGACGCCATGTTGCCGCAGCGGTAGCAGTAGTTCGGCGCGGACCACACCGTCGCGAGCTGCTCGTCGAACATATACTTGAAGCCCTCCTGCACGAGCTGGTGCGCGCGCGCGATGAGCTTCAGGGAATTGACGTGGTTGAACTGCACGTGCGCCGCCAGCGGTCAGTGGGTGCGGTATGGTGGAACGAAACGCGGCGCACCTCGGACGTGACGCTCCCGCCGAATAACCATCCCGCCCCCCGCGGACTCACAGCCCAATTCTCGACATCGTCTGGATCCGACCACATAAGGTCTGCAAGTGCATGCATGAGGTCTTTCGCCGTCTCCACCTAACCACAGCGCCGATCAACGCACCGCAAAATGCGCCCTCATGTGGGATCTCCTGCGCTCTCGACAGCACGCGGATCTGGTCAAGCGTCCGGATATCAGGTGAAAGGCCGCCATGCACGCAGAGGACCTCGCCGTCGATGATCTGGAGTGAGGAGAAGGGATATGAGGAGCGGCGCGGTTAGACAAGAACGGAGATAGGGGCTCAGACGCACGGCGGCGAGGTTAAGGTAGTCGAACACGCTACAACATGCTTTCCACACTGACGCGCTGCCGTATTTTTGCTGACACTCGTCTGCGGGGTAGCGTGTCACGGTTCACTAAGCAACAAGGATGAGGAAGGGACGGCGGGAGGACGTACCGTAAAACCCATACACTTGTGTAATCTGCCGGCTCTCGTGGTTTCCTCGCAGCAATGTCACTTTGTCCGGGTATCTGCAGCACGCATTAAGAGTCGTCGGACATGAGACAGTCCGAAGCGGCTCACCTCGCCTTCAGCGCCAGCAGTAACGACACCGTCTCGAGACTATAATGCCCGCGGTCCACAAAATCACCCTGCAATGAATACACCGCACCGCACGACTCCATCAGCCCACAGCCCGCACCCCAAACGAAACACGCACTTGCCATGAAGATGTAGCTCGTGTCGGGCACCTGGCCGCCCTTGCGCAGCAGCTCGAGCAGGTCCCAGAACTGGCCGTGGATGTCGCCGCAGATCGTCACGGGCGTCGACACGGGCTGGATATTCGACTCCTCCATCAGCAGCGTGCGCACGCGGTCGCAGAGCACCTTCATGTCCGCCTCGGGCAGGTGTTCGCAGCGCGTGAGCTGCTCGATCCAGCGGTCGGGGTCGAAGCGGGCCATGGTGTGCGGGTACGTGTGTGTTCGGCTGGAATTGTCAAATACGAGAATTTCGCGCTACGTGGGAGACGATGCGGGGAGGTGGTTGTATATGAGGAGCAGGCGATGGGCGGGCACGGTACAGGGATGAGGAAGAAGACTGGTTATAGACTCGGAGCCATATGGCCAGAGACCCAAATGACAAATACGAGCAGCGTCACCATACATGCAAATAGGCGCCCATAAACGCCGCGCGTAAATTCAGTCCATACAGCATTCATCGAGCTGATCCCATACATGAGATAAATAGCAATCTGAAATCTACTACACGCGCTCTACCATGTATATCTAGCTTCTAATCGGTGGCCAGGTCCGCCAAACGCGCCATCAAGGCTCCCGCAGGAACAGGCTCGAGCGAATCGAAATATTCCTCAGCACCCGCCATATAGGCGACTTTGCAGCAGGCCGCGTGAATCTGGAGGTATGCGCGGCTCGGGAGCGGGAAGCGCGTGGAATCGGGTGTTCGAAACTCGACGTAGGGGGGAGCCATGTTGAAAGCGACTAAGTAGGACGGTACCTGGGGTTGCCCCGAGTCTATAGCGGTCGCGCGTGCTCTAGGAGGGAGCAGAAAGCGGGTGTCACTGTCAGAAAGAAGACGACGGCCCGGGATGGGTGAAGGATAGCACATACCGTTGGTTCGAGCCACAGTCGCATCAGACCGAACTCGATATACATAAACGTTTCCAAGGTGAGAACATTGGTCAACGAATGTATTTTATCACCCTTGAGTTCATCCTGGATAGAAGGAGAAGGGTGGCCCAGCGACGCAAGGAGATGCCACGCATTCGGAGCCTTGAGATTACACCAGGTTCAATCTCGCTGGAGAAATATCGACACCCGCGGGGCTGGGCGGTACACACGACACTACACCTTTTTGTATTCCTCGTTGCCAAGATCGGTCCTATTCGTTTCGGAGAAGATGTGGCAGGAATATGCAATAGAGCACCCTTTGAATCCGGCCGCTTCTTCCTCAGCCCGTTCCGCGGGTGCAAGAGACCTGTAGTAGTCGGGATCTATCTTGTTGGAGCATGGAAACGGCGCCGTCGAGCCCACGCACCGGCAGTATCCTACTGGCCGGAAAATATCAAGTGATGCCATTCGAAGAACAAGCAAGACGTCCCCCGATCAAGGCTGAGAGTTTCTCATCATCCCAGTCCGTGTCACGGCGCGCCGCCTCCTTTCCCTAGGAACAGCCGCCTGATGGGGGTCGTGGGCCAACGTCGGTGTTCATCAGAGTGCAGATATGGTGCTCGTCGACTTGGAGCATTTACCCACCGTTTCCGCGACAGCGAGAGTAGTACTGATGCAGATATTTGGAGGTAAGCTGGACGGCGTACCTCTAACTGTCGTTTTACGTACAACGCCATGATGTTCCAAGAATACGAAGGTCAGGAACAGCGGCGTCAGGGTGATGCAAGAAGTTCGGAGCGCGGGAAGGTTGTCGACGAAAGAGCAGGGGATGGACGAATCTGAATGGGAGAAAGGAGAGCGCCTTGAGATGCCGAAATGAAGGTGGCCACAGCGCCGGGGTAGCGGGGCAATCGCCTTGCGGAACACGAAAGGACTCGGCTCTTCGGAGGAAGCCGCGGGGGGCAGGAGGCCAATTTGTGACCAGTTGCTGACCGTTCGTCCAGTTCATTTCTTCTCGCCCTCACAGCTGCAGATTCAGACCTCTGGTTCGACCCGTTCCAACAACCCCCCTGCGCCCCCACAGCCCAACTGACCGCTTCCTGACAGACTCCGCGCACGCGCCCGGGCTCCAGTTTGATTCGAGTCCTGCGCACCGCTTACGCATGCCGTTCGTCCTTGTCCTCTCTCCGTCACAACGTTGATCGAATTCGAGACCCGCGAACGACGCCACTATTCTCCTCCTTCTCTTCTCAGTCGCCGCGATCCGCTTCTCAATCCAGCACTCCGACCGTCCTTTATTATGGTCACCCTCTTGTCCTTCCATGGGCGTCTCCCCCAACCCCCATGGCGCTCTCGATGGGTGCCCCTGCATCCACTGCATCCGTTCCCCTACTTACCCGTCTCGACCACAAGCTTCTCCAAACCATCGCCCTCCTCGCCGAGGACGTCCCATCTCACCCCCCAGAGGCCACTCGCTCCCTCAGGCTGACCTGTCGCATGCTAAACTCCATACTCAAACCCGAGAACAACAGCTGTCGTCATGTCCGTCTGTTCAAGCTCAAATTCGACTTCGCTGCTCTCCAACGACGTCTTTCCAAGGACGTGTTGCAGCCCGCCAACTACTGCACGGAGCTGCTGCGGCGTGAGAAGGCGCTGCACTCCATTCGCAGCGGCCGTCTGTGCGAGGGCGACACCCTCCTGGTGGCGTACACCATGCTCCTCGAAGACGAGGGCAAGAACCTGGCGCAGCTCACCACGGCGGGTTTACCCTCGCTTGTCCGCCGTTACCTCTGCAAGCAACGGTTTCACGGCATAGCCAGAGGTTGGCCCTCCGTGGACAAGACCACAGCGCTGGGCGCTGCGTTGTGCTGCCAACTCTACATCGCAACCCAAGGTCGGTATGGAGCCATGCTGGATGCTACGAGACTAAGCGCCAGGTTTCAGACGACTCCCTGATCGAGGATGCCATAACCGACTTGCTCATGCCATTTGCAATAGGAACCTCTCAAGTACGTGGAGCGTGTTGTAAGCTTCGCATACTGATGCCGAGATAGGTGCAGTATCCTTTGTTTCATTTGAAGCTAGACTTCTCAGACCTCTCACGCGACGCGTTCAAGAGTGCGGACTTGTTTGAGACGCAGCAGGGCTTATTCCTGGTCCGAGAGTACTTTGGCCACCCATTCATTCTGCGGCTCCCTCCCGTCGCACTGTCCGCTACGCTCCTCTTCCTGAAACGCACCCAGAAGAGCAAGCTCGAGCTGCCCAGCGATCACCTCGAATATCCCGATCGCATCGCCGGAGGCCAGCCGTATCGCTTCACCAAGGCCCACATCGACGATTTTAACCGCAAATGCCATCTGCGACAAGTTGCTCGGTCGCTCCAGCGATCCGAGGGTGCATCGTACGATGCAGATTGGCAAAGGTTGACGCCTTTCTTCGGCAGACATCGGAGCTTCATTTACGGGCTTGGGACGCTTGCCGGGGAGTGGGAGGGCTTGATTCGGGTGAGCGCCTGCCCGTCTTCATCTCCGCATTTTGCTAAGCACATTGAATCAGGGCCACGATTCTGGGAGCTACGAGACCCTGCAGAACGGCGGTGGCTGGGACTCGTCACCCAAGGCCATCGCAGAGTTCAATGCAGTCAGCTCGTGCCGTCCTTGGTCGTGTTCTTTGGCAGTACATTATAGGAAGATCAAGCGTAGCCGACATATATCACCGGCCGACGAGGCGGACGAGTTCTGCAAGCGCTGGTTGCCTCCGACATGTGGTTGGCTAAAGCATGAGGTTTGTCGGCCCGTACAGTAGCTTCCGATGAGTCAGGCTGACGCACCCCCTCCCCCAGGACGGGATCGTGCTTCTGGATGCGCAGGGCTCCACTTCCGAGCCATATACAACATTCATGGACAGCCAGCAATTTGACCCAACGGAAGCCGTGCTGTCCTCGTACGGGCCTGATACAGACGAGGACGACGATGTGGATGGCTTAGACATAGTCTTGACTGGCAAGGTTCATGTGTTTCTCGCTCGGGAAGCGGGCTCGTGCTCACATCGAATTTGATTCGCAGATGAAGGAATTCGTGGGTAACGATTGGACAGAGTCCAGTGTTCTCGGCAGCGTCCGAGCCTGGGACGGCTTGATAACATTGCATCGTCAGACCGTATGCTCATACCGCTTCTCTTTGCTTTCTGGACTGATCATCCGGCATCTGCATTTGTCAGGTTCCAGGCGGTTGTAGGGGTCGTAGAGACCTCTTCATTGGCTACTGTATGTCCCTCGCTTTGTACCCCGCGTGTCTTGCGACTGACTTGCTTGCTTCTAGTAGTGTCGTCGAAGGATATGGTGGGGCGAAGTAGGCGAGGCGTCGAGCAACCCTCCGACGCGTACGAGGTTATCTGGACACTGTCGAGGATCTGAACCGAGCGCCCACATCGTGGTGCGTACCTGCATTTCTGACCCATCATTAAATTCCGAACGCCGTATGTATACACGCATCTTTCATGACACTGCTGCAACCTGGAATCACGTCTTATATATTTGATAGCGCACGTACTTATACTGTAATGATTGGTTATTTGCTGTAATAGCGTAGGTAGTAGAAGCGTAGAACGAATAGAAGGCTGATGTGCAGTCATGGACAGGAGGGGGTATTTTGACGTATTTCATTGGATGGTCGGAGGCGGGAGGCTTGAGTGACCCACCACAGTCCGCCTCGTCCTCGTGTGCCCCAATTTCCCCTTCCGGCCACAAGCCCTTCCTCCCCGCTACCACCATGTCCGCCTCCCCGCCCTCCCTCATCGACTCTGTGCCCCACGAAGTCCTCGAGCACATCGCGTTCTATGCTGCTACCACCACCATCCCCGGGCCGCCCGCCGATCTCATCCCGCTCCTGCTCGTCAGCCGCAAGTTCACCGCCGGGCTCTCGCAGTCCGCGAACCCGCACCTCTACGCACGCATCTTCGCCGCCAAGTTCGACATCGGCGCCGTCGTGCGCCGTCTGGGTGCGAGCGGCACGACGGCACCCAAGCTCGCGGTGTCGCTGCGCCGCCGCTTCGCGGTGTTACGGCGCCTGCGCGCGCGCATGGACTGCTTCCTGCGCGACCGACACCCAACTGAGGAGGATGGACGCCTCCTGCACGAGATGCTCTGGACGGCGTACGTGATGATGCTCGAGAACGACGGGCTCAATGAGCGCCAGCTGCGCGAGTATGCGCAGATGGACATCTGGCTGCGCGACTTCTGGTTCGACCCGAACGGGGCCTCGTGCGCGACTGTCGCGCTCCGCGACAACATGTGGCCACCGAACACGGACATCGCTGCGCTCACCATGTGGTTATTCTGGTTTCTGCTACGGCCAGGTGCGTGCTGCTCGCTTCTCGCAGGTTTACAGTGTAATTGAAGCATCGCAGAGGACTACTCGGTCTTGGATGACGCGACGTTCCGCACGGTTGTTAGTATTCTGAAACTTCTTGCGCTTGGGGCACATCAGGTTAGTCCGCCTGCCACCTATTTGCATTCGAGCGCCGGCCCGTCAGTTGCCTTGAGGCCGAGACGCCGTCGTTTAGGCTTGGTGTGACCCATCGTGACTCCTGCATCATGCAGCGGTACGATGCATCTTTAGTCAATCTGTCAAGCATGACCTAGTGACTCTTTTTTGTCAAAAGCGCTGTATGGTCGGAGTTCCTGTGACTCATTGTTTCTGGCCATCCACATCGTGATTGATACCCGGTTGCATATCTAACTCGTTGTTTCCAGTATCCCGTATGCCAGCCATCGTGGGCAGAGTTCCAGCCAGATGTTTGCCTCAGACAGTCCAGCATACCATCGTCTTATGGTGATTATCCGCCTCTCACGCCGAGTCCACTCGCCGCACCTGCCATCCTCTCCTACCTCAGTCTCGCGCCGAAGGCCTCGTCCGCGTCTGATGCGTTCATTCATGCTTCTCCGCTTAATCCCTCCTCTGTCTCGACATATGCTCCTATGAGCAGCGAGTGGGACAGCGAGTGGAAGCGCGATCTCTGTCTCGCAGCGGGCGGCGTGAGGCGCGCGGAACCACCTGGCGCGTTTAGACCAGGCAGTATGGAAGGTGTCTGGGAAGGATTATTCACCGTATGTGATTGGCGCTTACATTCCTTGCCATTTTCTCTGACAATCGCGATGTGAAGTATATGGAGTTCACGGCGTACGCCGCTCTTCTATCCGGAGCTCCCCCTCCGACGCTGCACAAGAGTTTGGTCGCCCGACACCAGCAGACATGGAAGCTTCGGGAATATCACCTCCTTGCGCCCGAATCTATGGAAGAACGCTACCACACGGCGGACAGGGATTGTTACCGGCCGCTCTCAGCCGGTGACCCCCTCCGCGCGTACCTGCCGAATGGGATCGACTTCCAAGCTGAACATGACGGCATCCGCGTGTTCGAGCCTGGCCGCTCTGAGTCCCTCTTCTACCACCGCACCAGAGCGCATTCCCAAGTCACGCCAGAATACGCCGCCCGGGTCCTCGAGATCTTGGTCGCGGGCGAGGTATGTGCCTGTGCACTCGGGGATATTGCACAAGACTGATCCTGTTTCTGGCGCCAGGGACACTCTGCTTGGGGCCAGTTCAACCTGATCGGCCGCATCCGTCCCGGAGACGGCTTCATCAGCTTATCAAAAGAATACGTGAGTCGCCGGGGCTCCTCTGACTGGTGGGCTTACTGAAATCATGCCTTTCATGTCATAATCAGGTCGACGGTGATCGTGGCAAGTGGCTCTACCGCGGGTATCTTATTGGCGACGTTTACGGAAATCTCGCCGGACGTTGGCGCGATACGTTAAGTCCATTCGCGGTGCCGGGCTACGAGGGATGCTTCTTCATGGGCCGGCGGAGGTGATCTCTATCTCTCCGCGACGGGTGCGTCGTCTGTTGGTACCGTCTTCTTCTATTTTTGCCTGCCGGGATATGCTTTTCATCTCGGTGCTTCGCTGTCAGGATAATAGCAGCCGTCGCTCCGTGGCTTCTGATTTCTGGATGATCTTGGTTTTTTTCCCGTACATATTGTAATAGTGCATACAGATATCAGCAGATACCGTTATGTCGGCCGTGCTCCGTGTTGTCTGATTAGTGTTTAGTACATACATTCGAATTTATGCATACATTCCTAGGGTTCACGTAGTCCCGGGCCAATGGTACTTATTGTAAACCGGCGCCCTGCACGCATCATTGACATCCTACCGCCGGAGCCAGTCGGACTTCTGGACATGGACATCGCGGCCCTTCGGTACGATACTGGCCGGCATGGCTGTTTCGACCACAAATGGTAGCTTGAAAGGAAAGTAACCCGGTGGGCCTGGTAGCGCTGGATGCCCTAATAATGATATATAGTAGCGGCGACCGCATTTGTAGTGTCTGTGCGAGGGTCGGGGGCTCAAAAACGTGCTTTCTCGACTCAGTAAAAACGTCATGTGGAGATTTTTTTTCGCTTCATATATATACGGGCGCACGTTTTTCGCTTGATCTTTGAGCACTTTTGATGGTATATGGGCCTTTCGAGACGCAGCGGAAGGGGATGCACCCTTTGTTCTCCTCGGGGGTGCGAACCACAAGGGTTGCCATAAATGGGAGCCCCGGCGAAATGCGCGCCGGTTGTGTGGACCAGAAGTACTACGAGCATCGATGCATTGCGCCCGGAGCCGTGTGACATGTCTACTCCGAGTCCCAGCACGCCCGTGCGGATGTGGCTCCGTACCATGTTCTCCTCCAGTCGGTCAGTTTCTCGCCGCTCTTCGTTGTCGCGGATGATGAACACCATATGGTGTATCGCTCATGACATGTAGACATGCCCGCGAACGGCGGCGGTCGCAACAGCAGACCCCACCGCAGGCGCAGCCGCTCTCTTTGGTGTCCTCGCCCGCGGTGCCCGACAGCCAGTGGTTTTCATCGGAGTTCATGCTTGCGGCTTCTATGGTTATCATCCAGCCCTCTTCCGGAAAGGTTGTCGTTGTGAATGATAGCAACAGGCAAGCATGGTTCCTTCCCCGCGGACGCAAGGATATCGGCGAGAGCCTTGAGCAGTGCGCCCTGCGTGAGGCGTACGAAGAAGTAAGTCCCGCGATGCGCCAGATCGCTTCGTACTATGTATCAGAAATATCCTGACGTTGTGCCACATATAGTCTGGATACCATGCAGAGTTCCTGCCAGTATGCACACCCACGAACGCGCCCTGCCCGCCCGACACGGAATACCCTGTTTTGAACACGGAGCCCATATATATCACCACGATGCGATGGAATCCCCGAAGAGCCGAGGACAATGATTGGCACAAAGGCGGCGAGTACCTCGCGTTTTACTACGTCGGGCAGATCCCCGCGGACGCAGTGAGTCATTCTACCGCGACCATATAACGATGTAAAGTGAATATAGAGGTACGCTGTAGGTTCGGGATACAAACACAGGCATGCCGGATGAGCAGGCGTATGTCGGGCATTTGTTAGATCTGGACACTGCAATGGAACGCCTTCCGCGCCTAGAGGGCGAAATCGCGAGGATGGCGCATGGGTTGTGGCGCAGGACGGTGAAATGGCAGAACGAGGTTGCACAAGTACAAAGTCAGCCAGAGGTAGAGGTGTCAGGACCAGGCTGACGCTTGACATAGTGGATGGATTTGGCATGCCGAGCAGGGCAGTGGGTTCCGAGGTAACGTGGGACGTATGAATATGGATTCATCAGAATTGCAGACAGTTGTCGTACTGCTGAGTTGCGGGATGCATGCTCAGCACAAGTGTATACCTATGTATAGAAACATATTCTCATGCATCATACAAGTGAAGACCCGGCCGAAGATTCCGACTCTCACCAGCATGAATGCCTGCCGGCTGTCTGACCAATCGTGCCGGGGGCTGCTTCCAAGCAGCACCACTGTATTATTGAGATGTTCTCGAAGAAGTAGAGACCAGAAAGGTGCTCGTATAGCGGGCACGTTGCCTGGCCCCCCGTTTCACCAAGCCACGCCCGGCGACTGCGCGCACGGAGGGCACTTGAACCTTATCTCAAGTTGAGCGGTCATGAAGGCATGCGAACTGTCAGGCCAAGGACTCAATCAACGAGAGTGAGGTAACTGTTGTGATTGCACCATACGGAGGACAACGCGTGACGGAGGACAAAGGTTGGCTCGAGAACGGCGACCTTGCGCCTGATGTACTGAGCATTGAGATAGATGAGTGTGCGAACACATTTGCATCATGAAGACTGTAGAACTCCGTCGCCGCTGGCAGAAGCTAGTCAGAAGGGTGGACAGATGGAACGGCCCTGATGACGCACCTGTTCCCAACCATCATCCGTGCACTGACCAGATCTGGCGGTCTGCGACAGAAGCAAGGTCTTGTGAAAAGACCGCGGTCACGGGGCAATGCTCCCAGGAAGCGGCAGAGGGCATAAGCGCCGGGTGTGTCGATAACGTCTGGTTTGGGGTGGTCCGGGCCTCCGCTGCGGGTATCCACGAGGCTGACGCCGCGCATGGCTCTGCAAAGACGGACGTCCACGCACGATTAGCACTGCATTCGGAGACGAAGCATATGTGACAGTACCTGGCCCCACCATAAAACTTCACCTTCCACATTTGCTTGCTCTTGGGATTTCCGAGATGCTGAGTTCCGAGCCACACTGTTTGACAGACGTCTCATTAGTGGCGCCGTGCTTCCGTCGACCATGTCTCGCCACCAAGGCAAACGAGTTTGGGAGCGGCGTTGTGGACTCCAAGAGAAGGCATTCTGAAGGAAGGCTGTCATTCCTTCCGAACTGTGGAAATGGATTAATGAATATGGATGTACTCATTTTGCGAGACTTTTACCGTCGATGCTTGCGACGGGATTTTACTGGAATGAGAGAAGCAGGGGTTACGGCATATGACGCATAGGCCGCCTGCTTGTCAAAGTGATAGGATATCGTTGGTGTCCTGTTTATGCTTGTCACTTGTCGTGAGTACGGCTGGAGAAAATGGGTATATGAATGCTGGGATGACGCGAGGTAGAGGAGTGGTGCAAGGAGCTAGTAAAAACATGTAAGAGGTGCGGCTATAGCCAGATAAGAACTAGCTACCGAAGACGTTCGTGGCTCATATGTGAGTGGGATTGAGAGGACCTTCCATCCGATATCGCACTGCTTCTCAACATAGATGAGATGTTTCTCTGGAAGAGGCGTAAGGAAACCAGACAAAGCGGCAGACCTTCAGCGTAATTCCGCCGTTTATGTACTCGGGGCGCCTGTCTTAGTAGCAAGACACTTCGCTGTTGCTGGTGCCATTGCTTGACACATGCAAAATATGGCATCCTGTCTGAAAAGGCCCGTTTAGTCTATGGGGAGGTTGCCATAGAAATAATGCTAACAAGGTTTACCACTGACCTGTCTGCTAGATCAACATTCTAGCTGGTGAGAAGTGCCGCTCATCGGCCCTTCATTCCCACTATAGACGAAAGAGTGCAGTAACGGCAGCCGGCAGTACCTTAAGGTCAAGTCAAGATAGTCGTTGACGTTAACTGGGCTGGTGACCGATCAAGTTCCGGGAGCAGGCCAAAATGTACAGGCTCAGACACGAGCGCATCTGTAACATCCTTGGTGGATCTTTTTGAATCGAAGACAAGGCATGGGCAAATTCAAGCCTGTCGACCGTCAAATTGAAAGTTGGAAGGGTCACAGTTGTGACCAGTGAGCATGTGATGGCGTTTGGACAAACAACGCGTAAATAACACGTCTATTTGCTGACATAATATAGCGCCTATTGTTTTCCTATTTCGATCGTTTTCACTGGCTATAAGCGCTGCACGCTCCCGCCACCGGACCGCCGTCTGGTTTTTCCCTTCGTCAGACGGGTCATCATGGATTCAACATCACCCTCTTTCGACATGGAAGACCCGTTGTGAGTGCATGTTCGTAACTATCACCTATACCTCGCTGACAGTCTTCCAAAGCCCTCTCTTCATGAATCACCTTCCGGGGCCTGTGGAAATCCTGCCAATCCCTTCGGGGGAACTAGGGAGGAAACGCTCGCTGTCGTCGACCGACGAAGGTGACGAGAACGACCGGAAACGTCTCAAGCGCACAAACACTGAAATCATTGACATACGCGCCCCGTTCATCGACACCACGATTCCCATTCCGCCACGTCTCCTTGTAAGGTATCCCACACTCGCTGCTGTACTGCCGGGCTAACAACTTCGTTTCAGAGGGATCGCTCGCATAGAGACTCAGATGCAAGTCCGGAAAGGCCTCGGCTGTCGCATCGCCAATCGCGCCAATCTCTGAGTCGTGCATCCTCGATGTCAGCTGTCTCGAGAGCTGGCACGCCCGCAATGAGTCAAGCCTCGTTCAGTCAAGGTCCCTTCACGCCCACTCGAGAATTCAGATCCGACATCTCATTTCGCTCAAACTCGCCGATGGCCCCCTTGTTTCCCGAGACTTCAGCGAGACATTTCCTCCGCAATGGCAAGGTGTCTATCGATTTCTCAGGCACCGCCGACAGCTGCCTCGGGATGACTTCGCCTGTCAGTTGGTCCCTGAAGAATATTGTCGTGTTCGGTCGCGGTAACCGTGTATACCTCAAAAACCTGTCGACCAGCGAGGACGTAGTCGGGCTCGCAAAACTGAAGGAGGACCATGGCGTGCTCCGGCTTCTGGAATGCGCCGACGAGCAATTCCCTAACACCGTCGCGCTTGCGACTTCACAGGGCCATATTCAGGTCTGGGATCTTGCAGCCCAGAAAATTATCTCCGACTGGCGCACGAAACCCGTAACGGCCATGAAGTGGAGTGGATCCATATTGGCAGTGGGTGGCGAGAAGGGCTCCATTCGTCACTTCGATACGCGTATCAAGGAAAAGGGGAAGATGAAGGACCAGGCGAAGAAGGTCTTGAGGCACCAGGCACGGATCTCGTCGTTAGCATGGAATCACGACGGAAGGATTCTCGCGAGCGGGGACGAGAGTGGTGTCATCTATTGCTGGGATTCTCGCAAGAACGCGCCTTTGGATGTTGGTGACCTCATCCAGCGTCGCAGAAAGATGCAGCATGACGGCTGCGTTAAGGTGAGGAATATCCTTCCACTACAACATACCCTCATTGCTTGACATCATCATTGCCAGGCTTTGTCATGGTGTCCATGGTCGTTGAAGACGCTGTCGTCGGGAGATGCAGCAGAGAGTGGCTCAGGGACTATCAGACTATGGAACGTCAACGAGTCTTCGCCAAATGCCCTTACGCCTGACACAATACGACTCGACGCACAAGTCACATCTCTGCAATGGTCCACGCAGTGCAAAGAGCTTCTCAGCACACATAGCATCGCCAGAAGCATTGACGAGGCGTCGACGCCTTCATTTCCTGTGCCGAGCGTGGCGAACGCGGTGATGGTGCACTCCTACCCCAGTCTTTCGCACGTGGTCACAGAGTACCCAGCGAAGACGGCTTTGGCAGGTAGTGTACTGAGTCCTAATGGACAGAAAATCATATTCGCTGTTCCCGAGGAGAAGCAGCTAAAGATCTGGGACGTCTGGGGCAAGAGGAAGGATATCAGAAGGCAGCGCAGCCTGGTCGAGGGTCCTTGTGGTATTCGGTAATGTTGGTTTAGTGGGACATTGGGGATACTGTTGTTGTATGATTAGTGTTGTCCCTTTAGCGTTGTATTTCGTTCTTCTGAACCAGTATTTTGCCGTTGTGGCCTGTCTTTGACCGTGGGAAATATCTGCGGCGTTGTTTGGCAAGAGCTTCCGATCCTAACAATGGGCATCACGTGGTGGCCTTCAGGCTGGACTCGAGGTTTCGTGGCCGGAAGCATTTCTTCTCTCCTTCCCCACAGACCACACTGACACTTTCGCTAGCACTCCCACCAATGGAGGAGTACGTCCGCCTTACTTTTGTCCTCACTTTATACTGAGACCTGGCTGAACGTTGTAGCCAGATCGCCGGTCCGTCGAGGGAATGCAAGACCCCGAAGAAGCGACGGTCAAGAGCCTCAATCACCAACGAGTTCTCAGTAAAGCGGCAGAGGGTCTCCATAGGCTACATCGACGTACAGGCTGATCCCATACCCAAGTCTGAATATGGCGACGGCGGTACAGAGCCCAGGGTGTGTTATCTTGCTTCAATCCTGACCGTTCGTCCTAATTTGAATGGCCTTGTTTCAAGGCTGACCGTTTCATCTCTGCTCGTCCCGACATCCTCTTCCCGATGAACACAACACCACGTACGACCAGGATTGCGCAGGTCTTTGGTCTGGCGGACGACAAGATTCTCAAGTTCACTGACTCAACCAACACAACACCGGATGGCAAGATGATGACGGCGCTTCGTCGAAGCGCTTCGCAACTGTTCTACACCCCTCCAGTCATCCACGCCACCTCTGCATCTGCCAACCTCGCCAAACGTCGACAATTCATCCTTGCTCTCGACGGACCGGGGATCCCGCAGGATCCATGGGCGTACCCTCTTGCGTGGTCTCGGCAGAATGTCATCGCCGTCGCATGCGGACACGACGTATATTATCAGAACCTTGATACTCGCCGGATCGCCCACCTATGCAACCTCCCCACAGCATCTGCGGGCCGCGTGCGCGCCATCTCCTTTGCGCAGCACAAATCTGAAGTAGTCTGTTTGGGCACGACGACGGGGCACGTGCAGGTCTGGGACTCGGAGTCGCGGAAACGGTTACGCAAGTGGCCGAACCATGACTGGATGGGAGTGTCGACTATGGAATGGAAGCATCAGGAGTGTACCGTCGGCCGCTTGGATGGCCACATCGCTATGTATGACCTTCGGATGGCCGACGAGATCATGAAGCTCAAGGCACACAAGAAGGACATCTATGGGCTTTCGTGGAGTGAAGACCAGCGGTATCTCGTAAGTTCAGACAGCAACGGGAGCGTTCACATATGGGATCATCGAAATTTGGGAGAGAATTCAAAGAAGATCGGCAAAATGAAACATAATGGACCGGTCAAGGTCCGCTTTCTTGATCCAATAACACTACTATCACTTATTGACCTTTGTATCCCCGACTGCCCTCAGGCTGTTTCATGGTGTCCTTGGAAACCCGATCTCCTTGCAACTGGAGGCACGTATCCCGACGGGACGATACAAATTTGGAGCACTAGCTCTCTTTCAGCATCGCCCACGCCAGCGCCTCTTCACTCTGTCTCTCTCAACAGCAGCGTCTATTCTTTACACTGGTCACCTCATTGCAAGGAGTTGTTAAGCACGCATGGTCTCTCGTGGCAAACTTCGAAAGGCGTACTCCCGACGACTGTCAACCCCGTGGCGTCGCCCCTCACAAACTCCATCACGGTGCACTCCTACCCATCGATGTCACGACTCGTGAGCGTCCCAGCGCACACGGGTAGTGTGAGCCAAAGCTGCCTTAGTCCAGACGGCACGATGGTGTTCACGATATGCTACCGCGAGGAGGCGATGAAGATGTGGAAAGTCTGGAGTCGCAGGGAGGAAACCGACAAAAGGGAAAGTGCGTTCGACCAGTACGCCATCCGATGAGTCGCATGTTCTCTTATTCTTGGGTTGTACGTCTGTCATGCTGGATGGGTGGGTTGGAGGGAGGGGATTGTAGCTTCTGGGTTGCAGCTGATATGTTTACTCCGATTTGCCTCCTTACAAGGAGCATACCCTCGTGCTAGATCTATATACGACAGTATTGCTTGTCATTGTATCCCTTTTTGACGACCTTCGGGTCAAGGCAATAATGAATTGATTAAATGTATTATTTTGTCACACGAAATGTCTCATTATCATGGTACAGGTCCCATACAACAGTGCGATGTATTGCGGATGCATGCAGGAACGACTCTGTAGTCAGGAGGAAGGCACCCGGCTGGACGTCGATCGGCAACGCCCGTTGCCGTATAGACAAGCGCTCCAAGTCTGTCCCTTTGCACAACACGAAGTCTATGTTTGCTGCTCATGCTACTAGACTCCACTCTCGGTAGCTGATGGATGATCAATATGATGAAAGGTATGCACTCAATTTAGATCATGTCCTGCGCAGTGAGAAAAATATATGCTTTCAATTGGCTCGAAGGCCCGCTGACTCTCCTTACGGCGCCTTCTTGCATCTGTGACCTCTTCCCTGATCGTGCCCACCATCCATCTGTAGCAGCGGCCCGCCCAGAAGAACAAACAAATCTTCTGATCATCCTCTGACCATTCGCTGCCGCTCGTAATCCTTTTGGCAGGCCCGAGCAAGCCGCCTCGCGTACATGACATACTCGCCCGAGGTTTTGCCATGCGATGAACAGTGGAGGCTTCAGGTCATGGGTACACGTCGGAACTCGACGCTGAACGCGGTCTCCATTGATGGACATAAACCGGCGGGTCGCAGCGTTGAATATAAGATGGACGGGCGGGTGTTGAAGAGTCCTTCAAGTCTCTACCATGGGTCGCGCTTTAAGCGTGAGCATTCTCGTCCTGGGTCTCTTCAGCTCGGCGCACGCCATCGGCCAGAGCACCTGCGTATCGTTCCAGGCGTCGTCTTCTGCCTTTTCCGTCGTCGACAATGGGCGCGCGGCACCTGTCTTCCTGTCCTCCTCCGAATGGCCGGGCGTACAACTGGCGGCCTCCGACTTCGTGTCTGATATTCAGAAGGTCACGGGTGTCAAAGCGCAGCTCGCGAACGTGACGGCGACTTCTTCTGATCTCAAGACTGCCGAAGTTCCAATTCTCGTCGGGACCTTGGGCAAGTCTTCTTTGATCGACCAGGTTGTGAACAACACGAAATTGAATGTATCGTCTATCGAGGGCAAGTGGGAGTCTTTCCTGACGAAGGTGGTGAGCAATCCTTTGCCTGGGCTCGACAAGGCGTATGTTATCATCGGCGCCGACAAACGAGGAACCATCTTCGCACTCTACGACCACTCAGAGCAGTTTGGTGAGAGCACGGGTATATCTGTCATATCCGTCTATGGTATAATTGACGAATCATCTAATCTCCAGGTGTCTCCCCTTGGTATTGGTGAGTGAAAGTCATCGTGGCTTCTTTCTCGTCCTGAGTTCATTGCGCGGCACAGGTGGGCCGACGTTCCTGTGACGAAACACTCGAATCTGTTTATCTCGCCTTCGGGGTGCTCGCACGGCTCGCCGACGGTGAAGTACCGCGGCCTATTTTTGAACGATGAACAACCTGCACTACAGAACTGGGCCATGGAGAAGTTCACGAACGGCACGGGCGCCGCTCTCACAGGCTCTCCATTCAATCACTTTTTCTATACGAAATTGTAAGTTGTTGTCATATAATACCCTCGTTAGAGGACTCAGCGTTCATATTTTCAGGTTCGAGCTGCTTTTCCGTATGAAAGCGAATTATCTTTGGCCTGGTGCGTTTGCTATCTTCATGTTTGGTCTGCGAGTTCCACTGAACACCTCTTGCGACAGCACAATGGAGCAGGTAACCTCCACCTGCCATGTGAATTCGTGACGCCCCGTGAACTAAGTGTGTTGATAGCGCCTTCAACGTGGATGACCCTCTCAACCAACCCCTGGCTGATTATTACGGCATCGTCATGGGCACAAGGTATGAACCTCGCTTTCTTTGTCAGAAATGTCTAAAAACAAGCATTTTTTCTAGTCACGAGGAGCCCATGATGCGCAGTATTCCTGTGGAATGGGGTTTATTCGGCACTGGTCCTTGGGACTATTCTGTCAACAACAAGACGATTTACCAGTTCTGGGTCCAGGGCGCTGAACGCGCTAGGCCTTATGAGTCGCTATACACTATGGGCATGCGAGGGGATGGTGACTGTAAGTTGCTTCGACAGTTTCTTGTACCCAAGCATAATCGACCCATACGATACAACAGTGCCGCTTTCTGCCACCGACGCTATTGGTTCGCTCAAGCAGGTCGTTTCCGATCAAAGACAAATCCTCACGAATGTCTACAACGGAACGAATGTCACCTCTATTCCCCAGATGTGGTGTCTATGTAAGTTTAAGTGCTTTTCCGCATAGCGTGCGGCATTCATTGAATTGACGACGGATCAGACAAAGAAGTCGAGGGCTACTATGACCAAGGCTTGCAAGTGCCTGACGATGTCACCCTTCTTTGGACAGATGACAAGTATGGCGTCTCTCCTTCTTCGGGCAGGTATATTCTGATACTCCAATAGCTGGGGTAATATTCGGCGCTATCCCATCCCATCCGAGCGAAACCGCACGGGAGGTGCTGGCGTTTACTATCATGTCGGTCTAACATATTTCCTTCAATATTAATTAACTTCTGACATATTATTCTATGCAGTATGACTACGTACGTGCAGGCGCCGTCCGAGGCATAGAGGTAGAGACTGATGGGTAGAGATAGGTTGGCCAGCCCCGGAACTTTAAGTGGATCACGGTGAGTTGCAATCTTCGCGCTGTTGTGAGCTATGACTCACATATATCCTTCAAGAGCACGCAAATATCAAAAGTTCGACTTCCTGCGCCCCCATGTCACGGCTCGTCGTTTAACGTGCATTGTAGGTCTGCGAACAGATGTCCCTCGCGGTCGACCGTCAGGCAACGCAGATCTGGATTCTAATGTGGGGGGGGGGGGGGGGGGGGGGNGGGGGGATGGTGGTGGTCGAAGGTCAAGAGACGATGGAGGAAAAACGAGGCGGTAGGCGGCCTTAAATAAGGTGGGCTGGCTGGCTTTGTTTGGTCCGGTAAACGGAGGCTGGAGGCTGGCGGGCCCCCTGAGACGCGACGCGTCTGGGCACGTGCGACGAGGCGTGACTTGACGATTACAGAAGCAGATATTCATCTGTGTGTCCGAATCCGCCAGGCCTGTCGCGAAACATTTGATGGTGCGGGTCCTCTGCGCGACGCATTGCGTGTGGGGAAGCACCTTTGTGTAATTGTCTCGATCCAGGGTACAGGATGACCGCGGCGCAATAGGTACACAGGTGAACGAGGAAAATTCGATACCAACCTAGAACGAAACATGGAACCTGCCAGTTATGTTCCTTCGCTTCAATGTTCAAGGTCGTTCTACGGAAGTACATATGATGTCAGTACACATTTAATTCAGCACGATTAGTACAAGATATCTTACATACCATGCCATTACCAAGTCATCTCGGATCTATCCTAAGCGCCCACCAATAAAATGATAGATACCCTAAAGCCTAATGCGAACCGCAGGCGCGGGCCGGCGGTGTCAATTACAAGAATGGATGGTGCATGCCTGTGACGTGCGAACGAGCGTCAGTCTCTCCATGACGAAAGATGAAACTCACGCGGAGCTTTGGTTTCAATATCGGCCGAAGCAAGCGACCTGCACATTTCAATGTCACTGTGGAGACGCGTGCGCGTGGCGTATAGGTCTGAGGATGCAGTGCGAGTCGCCGGAGTGCTGAATACAGCCCAGTGCGAAGTTGGTGGTATCGAAGGCCCTTGAAGGCCGTTGATGAGATAGAATAACAATTCTGTTAGCTGCTCGGCGTGAACCTGCGGCAGCAGAAGAACAACGGGCGCGTATTCACATCGATTGTCAATAGGCTCTCCCTGAGCTGAGGTAATTGTCAGGGAGGACGCGAGCCTGTGCGAACCGCGCGATGAACCCGAACATATGGTGTTCTGGGTGCAGAAGGCAAAAGGCTGGGCGATGGTTACAAACCGACGAGAACATAAAAGTAGGCCGAGAAATCAGACCTGAGACACTGCGCTCGGATGCAGAGCAGGCCGGAAGCTATACATAGGAGAAGGTTTCTGCGATTCGTATTCAGACGCCCTGGGCAGTGATATCAGACCCAGATCTTCGATGAGCAGCATAGCATGCTCGAGAAGCGTCCTAACCTACATTCAAATGTGTCCATGGGGCAATCCGGCTAGATACGACCTGGTGTATCCGGATGGAAGGTCGTGAAGGCCGGAGCTGCATCTGACAACAATTTCCTCGAAGAGGTGACCCTGCGTTGATTGCGGAACGAGATGCATATGGAAAATGATATGAAACATACGTGAGTGCTAAGGCCTAAGGCGTCGAGGCATGACTCGAGGTTAAGCTGTGCGCTGCGAGTCGGAAACAAAGCAGAGGAACGCGGTGGCCACGGACAAGTGCTGGAATGGCCGACGGAGGACAAGACTCCGCAGGAAGTGCAAGCGTCGGGCGCGGAGGTAAAAATAGGACGGCACGTGCCGGGCCCCGAGGCCGGCGGCATGGGGGCGGCAAGTGCGGCAGAACAGAGGTTAATTGGAGGCATGTGGGTCCCTGCCGATAAACCCGACAAAGACACCGCGGCACGAACACCGGCCTGCCCATGAGAACGCACTTGCAGGTGAGCGACGTGCATGAGGCGAATGGTACTGATGCTCGATGTTGCAGGCTGGAGAGGGGGGGCGAGCGGGAGCTGGTGCAAGGGACGTAGCACGGGGCGGCGGCGCGGAGGACGAGGTGACGGCGAGAGTTGGGAGAGAGGCCCGACGTTTTCTGTCATGAGCTCTGGATGTTGTCATTGGCCATGCGTCAGCCGGTCCTTAAGACACAACATGGCTCCCACAAACTATTCGATTTCCCCGACATCTCTCTCCTCGTCTCCACGACTCCGTCTTCGAGGTCGCCATGTCCTCAGTTCAACAGGGCGCAGTGTCTGCCGGTGGCTTGGAAGCACGGCCAGATAAGGACACCCCCAGAGGCTCGACAGAAACCATCGCAGAGCCAGAGCCTGGCAATACGCACTCGCAAACATCAGACGAGAAAAGAGCGCGGACGACAGAGGGCGACACAAATGGCGAGGGCGATATGTTCGATCGGTTGGAGGGATTCACGGCGAGCGCAGACGAGCCCGATGTCTACCTCGTCGATTGGGACGGACCGAGCGATCCTGCTAACCCGAAAAAGTGCGTACACACCCGCGTCCTCCGCCAGACATTGACTGACGCAGCGCAGCTGGTCATTTCGCAAAAAGTGGCTCGCGACCGCCGTCGTGTCGTCCTTCACGTTCATATCTCCCGTCTCCTCGTCCATGATCGCGCCCGCGTCCCCACAAGTCGCGGCCCAATTCGGTGTCACAAACGATGTCGTCATTGCCATGATGACCAGTGTATTCGTTCTTGGATATGGTGCGCGCTTTTTCTACACACACGATCCGTAATTAACTCGCGTCGCACTAGCCTTCGGTCCCCTTGTACTTGGCCCGCTTAGCGAGCTTTTCGGCCGCTCGCGTGTCCTCCAACTAGCTAACATGTGGTACTTCGGTGAGCATCCTCAGGCTTGTCACTTTCCTCTGCCTCTCCACGTGCTCGGGGGCACACTCGATCCGCACACGAAAAAGGGGATAACCAGTCTCCGGCGTTGTCGACAAACGGCATTCATCTGCGCGCCGCGTGCTCGCCACGCCTGACACCACCTTGCCCCGCCGCCCCCATCTCTCAAAATAACCGCACCTTCTTCTCTGCCCGCTGACACACGTCTGCTTTGACAGCATGGAACCTCGGCTGCGGCTTCGCGCAAAACAAAGGCCAGCTGATCGGCTTTCGATTCCTTGCAGGCCTCGGCGGTTCCGCGCCTCTCTCGGTCCGTTCCCCCTCTTGCCCATTGTCTTCTCCTGTGGCAGCGTACTCACCCTGTGCAGGTCGGCGGAGGCGTGCTAGGCGACGTCTGGCATCCCGAACAGCGTGGGCAGGCGATTGCGGTATATTCGCTCGCGCCGCTGCTCGGACCCGTCATTGGTCCCATTGCAGGTGGCTGGATTGCGGAGCGGTCGACGTGGCGCTGGGTCGTGCGTACCCCTCTCCGCTTCCTCTTCGCTTATATGCGCCTGTGACCTGACTCCTGGAATGCAGTTCTGGTCCACGACGATCGTAGATGGCATCGTGCAGCTCTTCGGGCTGTTNTACCTCAAAGAAAGTACGTACTTACTTATATGCAGACTTTTCTGGGGTCGGGGTCTGATGATGCCGTTTGCTCGCACCGACAGCGTACGCCCCGATCCTCCTCGAGCGCAAGGCGTTCCGCATGCGCGCGGAGCTCGGGCTCAATGCGGACATCCGGACGAGCAGAGGCGTGAGCCACTCGAAGGTCGCCGATACGGAGAAGGGCCGACGCGTCATGATCAAGACCGTCTTTTCCAGCGGACGCGAGTACGTTTTCCTTTTTTATTTTATTTTATTTTCGGCGCGTATGTGCGCTTTAAGAAAGAGGCGGTGCTGACGAGGTGCAGGTGGCAGGCGATCGTGCGCAAGGCGCTGTTCCGCCCGTTTGTACTCTGGGTCCAGGAGCCCATCGTGCAGCTTCTCGGCGTATATATGGCGTTCGTCTACGGCCTGATGTACCGTGCGTCCCCCCTTCTCCCCCTTTCTGCCATTTCCTTGCCTAACAAGTCGCCACAGTATTCATCACGACGCTCCCCGGGATTTTCGAGGGCGTGTACCACGAGCGCGTCGGCATCGCAGGCCTGCACTACCTCGCGCTCGGCGTCGGGCTCACGGGCGCGTCGCAGGTGAACGCGCGCCTGCTCGACCGCATATACAAGTACCTCAAGGAGAAGAACGGCGGCGTCGGCAAGCCGGAGTTTAGGCTCCCCTCGATGTTTCCTGCGACGCTGTTTTTGCCGGATCGGGCTGCTGATTACGGGATGGACGGCGCAGAACCACGTGTTTTGGATCGTGCCGGATATAGTTCGTTTGTTCGCTCGCTTTGTGGGGCGCGGATGCTGATGTTTGGGTGACTGTGACTGTAGGGCATTGCGTTTGTCGGTGCGGGCGTGATCTTGACGTTCCAGAGCATCACGACGTATATTATCGACGCATTCACGCTGCACGCTGCGTCTGGTGCGTTCCATCTCCCCATTCCTCTCTCCCCTCCTCGCCAGAATCTGATCATCACCACGCATATATAGCCCTCGCAGCGGCGACATTCCTCCGCTCCATCGCAGGCTTCGGCTTCCCGCTCTTCGCGCCCGCAATGTTCAACTCGCTCGGGTACGGCAAGGGCGACACTATCTTGGCTGCGGTTGCCATTGCTATCGGAGGCCCTGCGTGAGTGCTATTCCCTCGTGCTCCTCCCCGCTTCCGCTTCCCCTGTTCCAACTGGATAGAGGACGCATTCGACGAAGCGACGAGAATAGTGAGTCCGAGCGTGCGAGTGCGACCAAGAGATGGCTCAGCCTCCCAGCCATGTCTTTAGAAAGTGTCCCAGAGGCGACCGAGACATTGAGCACGTCCAAGACGTTCGTGCCGTTCGAGTTAGGGACGACTGTCATGCGGAGAGTAGATTGCGCCTGGGGGTCCTTCGAAATGCAATTCAGAATCGAACGCATGGTGGTAAGAGCATCGCCGAGCTTCTTTTGCTGTTTATTGTCGCCCGCGATAGCCAAAGTCTCTGTGGAAGTATGTAGAGGCGCAGTGATAGGGGCGGGAGTTGGTGGGAGGGTCGTGACGGGCGCTGGAGGTGCTGCATTACTACTGACCTGAGGCAGCCGAGAGACTGGAGCTGGCCTCGAGAGAGAGGCCGCCACCTCTGCCTGAGCCTTGCTAATTTCTGCCCATAGCTGATCATTCAGCCGTCGAGCAATCTCCTCTGCCTCGGCGTCCGCATCGTCCTCTCCCTCCTCATCGTACCCATCCTCGTCCTCATCCCACTCGTCATCTTCTGCTTGAAGCTGCTGGTCGGTTATCTCTTGGTTCGTTTGTGCGCCAGATTCTATGTCTGTAGACATGGGAAGGTAAGAAAACTAATGCAAGAGGAGTGCAAGAGGGAACGCGTAACATGACTGCACGTGCTTAAATTTAGCAGTCACGAGACTCGGCGCGGTACTTTATGTTTTTTCGCATAGTAGTCGCACATGCTCTACCTCAACATCTCACATAGAGGTAGAATAGTGTAATATTAAAACATCAACGGAATCCTAATCACCTCCTGTATATCGTATAAGCAAAACAAATTGTGATGTGTACTATATGGTGAGCTTTCTTTGTAGTTGTGAGGCGTGTGTTACATAAATAAGAGTACAGCACAGTTCAAGATGCCAAGTCAATGCAATGTAAGGAAGACGATGTAAGGAACCTCGAGCTGACGGCGCGATCGAAGACCAAGTCGCCAGTTTTGAATCACCCAGTACGTGTAACCAGAACCAGAACCACCGAGAGCAATGCAGTATCCAGAGGGGTATTTGCAGACGAGCCAGAGTCTTAGAAGTCCGGGGTTCAGGCGGGTTGTTCAGGATGACGAGGTGGTATACAAAACTCGTGCCCTCACGCCCGCCGCCCGATACCCATTCCGACGCGTACGAGCGTCTCTAGTGACGCGCGACCATTGATGAGCAGATCCTCATCCCATTCGACCACGCTCTTCTCAAACAACAATACGATGGTCGAGCCGCCTATCCAGATGTCAGCACAAGCCCAGGAACGAAAGACAGAGCATCTCGAAACGTACCGAAGGCGAAGTATCCGAACTCTTGCCCTCGTTTGACTTGCTCGCCCTCTGCCACCGTTGTCTTGATACTTCCGACCATCATGGCGCCCACGCAGACTGCCATGACGCGTCCGAAATGGGGGCTGTCGATAGGGACGATCTTGCGGACATTTTCGCCATATACGTCCAATGTCGTACGGATAGCTTGGGGCTATAGACAATGATTAACGCATGAAGATGAGACTTATCATATCACTTACATTGACAGTGTAATACTCGCCCGAGATATCCGTCATTGGACCAATGGTGCCATCTACCGGAGAGTGGAACCGGTGGTAGTCCTGTGGAGCAAGTCGGAAGATAGCCAGCGCGCCGCCGTTATAGCGCTCCGTCTGGCCCTTGTAGGCGTCGCCCAGCAGTCGTGCTACAGTGAACTCGCGGCCCTTGATCCACAGTCTAGTTGCTTCCGAGACTGTCTCGAATGCCATAAGACGGCAGTCCGCAGCGCTCACTAGGCGTTTCCCGTTGTCAGGTTCATGGACAGGCCGAGCCTCCGGCTTCAATGTTCGGTAGAAAAATTCATTGAACGTTTCTGGAGACACATGTTAGCTAGAATACATGGTGCTGTGATATGACATACTGAAGGAGTTAATTGGATCACGAATTTCGTTCACGTTCAACTTGTGGAATTGGATGAAGGTCGGAATATCTTGTGCGGATTCTGGAGAATCGTACTTGATGCCTTGCTTGATAGACAGCGACTTCAGCAATCGCCGAGCTGTATAACCCATGAGTCAAGATGCGCAATAGTAGTCACAGACGCCATACCTCTTGCACCTTCCATCTTGCCTCGGGCACCCTTGTACAACAGTCGGATACCCAAGCGCACGTACACCTGCATCTTCTCCTCTTCCAGTTGGCCCGTCATGCGATTCTGCACAATGATATTCGCCGAATTCTGCACACGCACGCACCATCAGCCTCAATCAGCATCTCACAGAAGCAGTGATAGCTACATACCGCGCCCAGTTTGTAATTGCCCGCCGAGACCTTCGAGATCACCTTCGTATACCACTTCCTCTGCGCCTGGCTCGCCGTCACAAAGTTGCCCACCATAATCCTATCGACGCGCGCCCAGTCCTGGCTCGCACACACCGCAAGATGCGTCACGATATCGCGCTCCGCCTTCGAGTTCATGCGCGGGCGGTGGCACAGCGGGCAGCTCTTCACATTGATGACACGCTCAAACGAGTCGTCCGAGCCCGAGTCGCCGCTGCCGCTGCCCGAGCCCGAGGAGTCCTCCGCGTCCGACGACGACGAGGATGCCTGTTGCTGCATGATCCCCGGCGCACGCGGCGGAAGATCCTTCTCGTTCACGATCGACTCAAGCAGATGCACCTGCTCGGGCACAACCTGCGCGTCCGCGCCGACCCTATTCGTCTCAGGCGACAGCGGCATCTGCATTGGCTCCGTGGAATACGGCCCGGGCGGCGCAGGCTTGTAATTGTGCAGCGACGCGGCAGGCTCGGGGATGCTCAGCGCGGGGCCGGAAAAGTCGAGCTGGTCGAGCGCGAGCGGCGTGTGCGCGCCGAGCGAGCCCGCGCTCGGCGTGGCCGCGGTGCTCGTGTCCCCAGCGACGTCGCCGGGCGGGATGCGGCGCTTCTCGCTCTGCGGCCGGCATATCTCCGTCTCGAGACACTGAATTGCCTCCTCGTACGTGATCTCGTCCTCGCTCGGCTTCTTGCCCCAGCGCGTATAGAAGCTGCTGATCGTCTGGCGCGAGAGCGTCGATCCGAGCGAGTCGAGCATGGACGTCAGCTCAAGGTGCGAGAGCGACCCGGTATTGTCCGTGTCGTACTGCTCCAGGAACTGGTACCAGAAGCGCTGCCGGAGCGCATCGTACGGCTGGTACTTTGCACGGAACGTGATCGTGGGGTGGTGCTTCGACTCCCAGGGCATCTCTTTCGCGGTCCGCAGAGGCACGGTGAACTCCTGGAACGAACGCGTGTTGTCGTCTTCCTTCGGGTACAGCCCGGTCTGGGGGTCCTTCTTCGGCACGTTCTCCGAGAGCTGCGCGACCTCGAAGCTCGCGTCGCCGACGTGGTCGTTCGAGGAGAGCTTGTCCCAGTCGAGGACAGTCAGCTGCGCTTTGAAGGCGGTTTCATACCGCCGGACGTGGAACAAAAGCTTCTCGTCCCACACCGGATTCAGGGAATGGCGGACGACGCGCGTCCGGAAGACCTTCTTGCCGAACGAGATGACCACAAACGGATCCATGTCCCAGCCCGTCCGCGTCACTGCACCAGCGTCAGCAATAATAGCTCACGCGATCGCAGGCAGCACGCACTGTTTCGCAGCTTCGGCAAGTCCGTCGCGCCATGGATCTCGAGCATGACGATGCCCACGATATCGTTCGCCGCATTGAAGTCAAAGTCGCCCTTCTTGTTCCCCGCGCCCCACGACTTGCGCAGCCGCTTCTTGCGCGCGCCGGTCGGGGTCGAGACTCCCGTGCTCGCGCTCCGCGAGTGAGTAAGCACCGGCGGGCTGGACACGGCGCTGGGCGTCGAGCTCCCGCTCGCACCTGTACTTGTGCCTGCAGACCCCACCAGCGTCGAGTCATACGAATTGGAAGACATAGGCAAGGAGGGGCGGCGCGGGAAGATCTTGGGAATCGAGAAGCCGGTGCTCGGGGACGGCGGCTTCGAGA